>JADRCH010000102.1:11719079-11769058 GCA_019843965.1 Rhynchomys soricoides
GTCTTCTTCTTCGTCTTCTTCTTCGTCTTCTTCTTCGTCTTCTTCTTGGTCTTCTTCTTGGTCTTCTTCTTGGTCTTCTTCTTGGTCTTCTTCTTGGTCTTCTTGGTCTTCTTGGTCTTCTTCTTCTTCTTCTTCTTCTTCTTGGTCTTCTTCTTCTTGGTCTTCTTCTTCTTGGTCTTCTTCTTCTTGGTCTTCTTCTTGGTTGTCTTCGTCTTCTTCTTCTTCGTGGTCTTCGTGGTCTTCATGGTCTTGGTCTTGGTCTTCTTCTTCTTCTTGGTCTTGTTTTTGTTGTTGTTGTTGTTCTTCTTCCTTCTTCCTTCTTCCTTCTTCCTCCTTCTTCCTCCTCCTTCTTCCTCTTCTTCCTCTTCTTCCTCCTCTTCTTCTTCTTCTTTCTTCTTTCTTCTTTCTTCTTCCTCCTTTTCCTCTTCTTCGTCCTCTTCTTCTTTGCCTCCCACTCTCCCTCTCCTTCTTCTTCCTTTAATTTTTTTAAAAAAGATTTTTCTCTTTAGTGATATAGCCCATTTTTAATTAGGTTGTTTCCTTGTGATGAAGATATTCTGCTCTTGTCCACACCAGTCCTGATTATACCCTGACACATAAAAGTTCCACAATAGAGATATATGAAATACACAAAACCCCAGGCCTTTCACTTTCCTGCCTTGCATATTCTAGAGTTTTTTGAATATTGTGGACAATAATCCCATTTTAGATTTCCCCCAGCTCTGTAAGCTGCCTCTTTACTGATTTTTTCTCTGTACAAAGAAGCCTTTTAATTTCATGAGACTCCACTTGTACACAGTTAGATCTCTTACTTGCTCTTATTATCTTATTCTGAAACATTCCTTATGGAGCTATAAATTGAAATGTGCTCCCTGGGTATTTTTTCCCCAGCAATTACAGTATTTGGTATTGTGCTGAAGTCCATGATTCTTTTGAAGTTGAGTTTTGTTTAAGACCAGTAGGTAATGATCTAGTTTCATTCTTCTTCGTGTTGATGTGCAGATTCCTCAGCACCACTCATTGAAGATGCTGTCCCTTTTTCCAGTATGCATTACTGGCTTCTTTCTCAAAGATAAAGATAGTGATAGTTTCATGAACCTATGTTAGAGTCCTCTGTACCCTAGTCTATGTTTCTGTTTTGTACCAGAACCTTCCATTTTGGATTATAACATGAAATTAGATATGGTAGTACACAGCAGTCTCCCCCATCAGGATTGCTTTGGCTATTCTTGATCTTTTGTGCTTCCACATAAATTTTAAGATTTTTTTTCTAAGCCTGTGAAGAATGCCCAAGGTAATTTGAATTGGATTATGTTGAATCTGTGGATTGCTTTGAGTATAATGATCAATTTTTAAATATTATTTCTTTGCATATATAATTATGGAGAATTTTCCAACTTCTAATGTCTTTTTAAATTTCTTTTTTTAGTGTAATAATATGTTCACTGCAGAGGTTGTTTCCACGATTAGATATATTTCTAAGTATTATATTATTGTATGGTTATTGCGCATTGAATTGAGTCCCATCTTTCTAAATATGTTCGTTGCTGAAATATAGAAAGTGTACTATTTTGTGTTAAAATTGGATTGGTTACTTTGGTGGAATTATTCGTGTATTGAAAATATTTGGATGTCTTTAGGGTTTCTGATATATATAACCATACCATCTTTGGGAAGGAATACTTTAGCTTCCTTACTAATTGCCTACCTTATATTTCCTCTCTTATTGTGTTACCTAAGAGTTCAAATACTATACCACATAGGAGTAGTGTGAACGGAAACCTTTGTCCTTTTCCTGACTTTAGTGGGAATGCTTTTAAGTTTTCCTCCATTTAGTGTGGTGTTGGACATAGATTTATCATGTACAGCCTTTATTGGTTTGAAGGATGATACCTCATCTCTAGCCTCTCTGTGGCTTTTTAGCAAGAAGGGATGTTGAATTTTGTTAAATGGCTTTTCAGCATCTATAGAGATACTTGTGTGATTTATGCCTTTGAATCCATTTATTCAGTGTATTATATTTATTGATTTATGTGTGTTAAACCTCCCTGGATTCCTAGAATGAAGCAAACTTGATCTTGATGAATGAACTTTGTGATGGGATCTTAAATCTTGCTTCTCTGTATTTTACTGTGAATTTTCTTCATCATAAAAATAGGTCTGTAATTTTCTTTTTATTGGTATTATTATGTTTTTATCTGGCTTTGTAATCAGGGATAAAGTGGCTTTATGAAAATATTTGAAATATTACTTCCTTTTCTCTTTATGGAATAGTTTCTGTTATGCTAGTGTTCCTTCTTTGATGATCTAGTAGAATTCTGCAGTTAATTCTTTTACCTGGGATTTTATTATTTAGGAAAAAATAATTTTTTTCACAGATCCTCCCCATTTCCATATCCCTTCAAATCCATGTTTCATTTCTCTCTTTTAAAAAGCCTATAAGTCAACAAAACCAAACAAAAATCAAAAACACAAAGATGCTAGACTACAACAACAAACAAAGCATATCTGTGTGCTTTTGGTATTGGTAAATTACCTCTGAGTGGTTAATAAATTCATCCTACTCCATAGGAGAAAATAGATTTGTCCCTCTGCCAACAGGTATAAGTTGCAGACAGCTTCTTGGTTAGGGGTAAGACTTTGTGCATATGTCTCTTTCTCCATGTTGGTATTGTGTCGGGCTTGAACTTGTTCTTGGGTGTGCTGTCACAATCTCTGCTAGTTCACATGTATACCTGTCCTGTGTCTGGAAGATCCTGTTACCTTGGTGTCACCTATTATTTCTGGCTCTTGCCATCTTTGTGTCTCCTCTTCCCCATAGATTCTGTGACTTAAGGAAAGGGTTTTGATATTTAAAAATCCCATTAAGGATTGAGAGATGCAAGGTATATACATTATTCAGCTGTGGATCTCTGTGTCAATTTCCCTCTACTGCAAGAATATGCTTATCTGATGAGGTTTGAGAAATGTACTGGTTTAGTTGATATTCTTTTATCTTTACAAAGAGCCCACTCTGTGTTTCATTGATTCTTTATATTGATTTTTTTTTTAATTTCTATTTTGTCAATTGCCTTCATCTTAATTGTTTCTTCTCATGTACTACTTTGGGGGTATTTTTTCCCAAGGAATTATTATACATTATTAAACTATTTACTTGAAATTTCTGTATTTTTTGATGTACATACTTAAGGGAATAAATTCTCCCCTGAGGATTATTTTCATTCTATTATATAGATTTTGATATATTTTTATCATTTTCATTCAGTTCTGGTAGTTTTAATTTTTTTTCTTAAGTAATCAGTGGCCCATTATTTAATGGTATGTTGTTTAATGTCCATGAGCTTGTGGTTTTTTTTTTTGTTGTTGTTGTTGTTGTTGTTGTTGTTGTTGTTCTGTAATTTCTTTCTGTTTTAGTAACTGGCCTCATTCTAGTGTGGTCAGATAGAATCAGGATATTATTTTAATCCCCTGCATTTGTTACTACTTTCTTTGTCTCTTAATACATGGTCATTTTGGGATAAAGTTTCGTGAGCTGCTATAAGAAAGTATATTCTTTAGTGTTTGGGTAGAATGTTCTAGAAATGTCCACTAAGTTCATTTGCTTTATGCTTTCATTTTACTTCAAGAATTTGGGTTTGCTTGCCTGGATAAATTGTCTATCCTAGCATAATATTAAGTTCTCCCACCATTACTGTGCTGTGGTTAATCTATGACTTTATAGGTGGTAGCATTAGTTCATGGCATTGGGAACACCAGTGTTTGGACTATCTATATTTATAATTGTGGTATCTTGTTGAGTTATTCTCTTACTGTGTGTCAACTGAACGCCTTATTCTTCTAATTTTAGTTTGAAATCTATTTTGACAATAAAATAGCCTATCTTTTGTGTTGTAGTTCCATTTGTTTGAATTTCCTTTCCACACTCAGGTGGTTCTACCTTTGACAGTAAGTTATGTTTCCTAGAGACAACCAAACATGGATTTGATTGTCTTATCTGCTAGTCTATGCGTCTTTACGATTGAACTAAGACCATTAATATCCATTTATAATTGGAAGTTATGTACTAACTTCTGTTATGTGATTGATTTTGTTTTCTTAGATCTATTTTGATTAAGTATCCTGGTATCAACTATTTTCCCCAATTTTTGGTTTGCTTATTCTTCTCTTCAAACTGAAATACTACCTCAAGTAGCTTTGGTACAGCTGGTTAAGTAGTCATATATCCCCATATTCTGTTGCATCATGGGCAGTTTTAATTTCTCCTTCAAATTTAATAGGCAATATTGTTTGACTTACTAGTTATAGTTTGTTGTTGTTGTGGTCTCTCAGACAATTTGAATACAAGACTTCTAATTTTAAAAGTTCCTACTCAAAAATAAGACCTCATTCCTATGGGTTTCCCTTTGTGATTTAGTTACCTTTTAATACATTTTGCTTTACTCAGTTACTTATTTGTGTCCTCTGAGAATGTTATACACTCACTGAAAATGTTTATAATTATTATTTTGAGTTCTTTATGTTGAATTTTTCTCAAGTTATTCTTTGTAAGTAATAATGCTATAGAATTGGTGGTTTTGTGATAGATTTTGGGGTTTTGTGGTAGGACTTAGCCATCTGGATTTAAAATACTGGTTGTCTTTTGGTATGAGATTTTATCACAGCCATCTAGAATCCCAAACAAGAGTGATGCATTGCATAGCTTGATGCTATTTTGAGATTAAGCCTAGGCTGTGGTTTCCAAAAAAGGAAGGATAATCTATTGAGCCCAGATTTCTATCTGCACTTTTCTAATCTCATGGAGTGATGGGTCCTAGGAAATCTCATAGAACGGATACGTAATTCAGGATCAGGGGTGAAGACAATTTGGCTACTATTGGGTTTATCCACTGAGTCGGAGCAGAATTACTGTGTGGAACATATGGAATGTATAGAACCAGATTGTAGTTTCAGGACCTGGATTGTGGACATGATCACTTGCAGGAGACAGTGACCTGGTGACGTGGCTGTGGTAAGGCAGATTGGAAGAATAGACTTAGCACTTCAATAAGCAAGTTTAGCTACAGTTGAGAAAGGACAAATCTAGACAACAAGAGCGTCATAAAATTTTGCTGATATCACAGGATAACAGATGCTACATGTTTCCTCAAATACCACAAAATAAGGGCAGCAGGCTTTCACCCAATTTTTCTATGTTAGCTCTTGCAATTTCCTCCTTTGGTGCCAGTGGCACACTGATTTGGAAGAAATAGAATCTGGGAGTTCTCCAAAGTAGGACTGAGGTGCAGTATAGAACTGGTGGGAATAAAGATGAAATTGGCAGTGTGCTTGCTGCGTCAAACTGTGAGCCAAAGTATGACAGTCAAGAGCTAGAGAATAAGTGGTTTTATTGTTTTCTCTTGCTCCACATAGAGGGATAAATGTAGACTGAAAATCAACAACTTCAAGAGAAGGCTGACTTCATGTTCAGGCAGATTTAGTATTTATACCTGAGGGAATATTGGGAGGGTGGGAAGGACTATCTAGTTTACATTATTTGCTAAAGTCTACATCAGCCAAGGATGCTCAAGTTATGCTTTCAAGAATATTCTTCAGCTTAATAATATCACCAAGTGTTGTATATCCTATTCTAGTAAATCTTACTCCATGTCTCCATTCCTTCTGTCCTATTTTCTTATGTAATTTTGGTTTTCTTTTTGTCTTTTTTCACTTTTTTATTTAATATTTTATTTATTTACATTTCACGTGTTATCCCTCTTCCCAGTTTTCCCTCTGCAAATCCACTATACCTTCCCCTTCCCTCTGTTTCTCTGAGACTGCTCCTCCACCCACCCACCCACTCCTACCTCACTGCCCTAGCATTCCCCTATGGTGGGGCATCGAGCCTTCACAGGACCAAGGGCCTCCCCTCCCATTAATGCCAAATAAGGCCATCCTCTGCTACATATGCAGCAGGAGCCATGGGTCCCTCCATGTGTACTCTTTGGTTGATGGTTTAGTCCCTGGGAGCTCTGGGTGGTCTGGCTGGTTGATATTTTTGTTCTTCCTATGGGGGTAAAAACCCCTTCAGTTCCTTCAGTCCTTCCCCTTACTCTTCCATTGGGTCCCTGTGCTCAGTCTGATGGTTGTCTGTAAGTATCCACATATGTATTGGTCAGGCTCTGTCAGTCTCTCTAAGGAGACAGCTATAGCTGGCTACTGTCAGCAAGTACTTCTTGACATCAGCACTATAGTATCTGTGTTTGGTGTCCACATATAGGATGGATTCCCAGGTGGAGCAGTCTCTGGATGGCCTTTCCTTCAGTCTCTGCTCCTCTTTTTGTCCCCTATTTCCTTTAGACAGGAACAATTCTGGGCTAATATTTTTGAGATAGGTGGGTTGCCCTATCCCTCAACTGGGGGCTGTGCCTAATCTCTGGATTTGGTTTCTACAGGTTCTCTCTTTCTTTTGTTGGGTTTTTCAGCTAATGTCATCCCCATTGTGTCCTGGGAGCCTCTTGCTTTCCTGGTATTTGGGATTTTCTGGTTGCTATCCCCAGGTCCCCATCATTGGCTCTTGAGAATGTGTAGTTGTACCTGTTTCTTAGAGACTATGAGTGCCCAGACTCTGACAGTAGAAACTCAGAACACAGTAGATCATGCTCATCTCTTACTTATCCCTTTCATTCATAAAGTATATGGGAACCTAAAGTATTTTTTTCATCCATTGATATTAAGCTGAAGCTTACTAGGAAGATCCATGGACAAGTGCTGCTGACAGAACATGGCTGACATGTGGGTCCTGTGTACCAGCATCTTCACAGCACCAAAGCTGCTGTTGAAATGTAAAGCCTTCAGATGAGTATAAAAGAATAATTTTGAGAAGACATGCTGCCCTGTGAGTAAATCACAATATTTAGACCTCCCTACCACACAATGATGGCAGGAGCTGAGGCAGGTGCAAAGGCAAGCAATTATCCTCACTTACAGCCTTCCTGACTGTCACAGAATTTGTTGATTCTTTTGTATGACAAGTTACAAGGAGGATGGCTGTGCTGAATATTTGCTCCCTGTGAATGTACAATACTGAGTCTTGAAATGAGACCTTGACAGAACCATGGAGCAGTATCTTGTGAATTAATCAAACGTAGTGGTTTCTGTGTTGAGCTCAGCTCTCTGCTGTTCTCCCACGAATGAAAAAAAAAAAAGCTAGCCACTGCAAAGCTCTAGCATCTAGACAACTTTACAAAAAGAGTCAATACGTCTCTGTCAATAGGCAGTGGAGCCCATCTTCCTAGGAGTTGGAGATTTGGAGGTTCCAAAGCCCTCTTGTTCTTTTGAATCTGCACTAAGAGAAGACCCTGGAGTCAATGAATTCCTTCCTTTTAGATGTTGTTATTGAGATGGACTCAACTTGTATCCTAATTTCACTTAATCCTACAAAAGGGCAACATTTCAGGTTACGAAACTGATTCAGAAACTCTGAGAATGGTCATTAGTCACCACTACCAAGACAGAGAAAGACAGAGAGACAGAGAGACAGACAGAGAGAGAGAGAGAGAGACAGAGAGAGACAGAGAGAGAGAGAGAGAGACAGAGACAGACAGAGAGAGACAGACAGAGAGAGAAAGAATCTATATGTAGTATTTTCCAAATTTCCCAAGATTGAGGTCAGCACAAAGCACAAAGCACTTCATTGATAGCAACCGAAAGATAGAGGAAAGTTAAGGAAATTGTATACAGCCAGGCTAACTGCAAGATTCTATGCTGATTTAGAACTCCAGAAATTAAAAAATGATTTTTTTAAGTGTTTGTGTTTGTTTGTTTATAGAGAAAAAAAATTGGAGTTTACTCATAGATACACAGCCCCATTATTCACACTTGTGGTCATTTAAACAAAGTTCCTGACCATTCTGCAGAGAAGCATCCAGTCTACTCTTTCTGTAATAAATCTTCAGCCTCTCACAAGATGGCTGGAGAGGTAAGTAGAAGCACATCAGCTTAGGTGAAATTTATGAACTTAATGGAGTTTACCTCAAGTACCAAAGAGAAAGGAAGTAAGTGATGGAATAGCAAGATGTTGTTGAGATTAACCTGAAAGTGGAGAGTGTTCAGGGTGATGGGCAGGAGTCCTATTTGGGACCTGATCTGAAGAGATGGACTTTTTACCTATGTGGCCTGAGTGAAAATTTGTATTACAAAAATGAGTGTGGTTGTGATATTGTATTACAAAAATGACTGTGGTTGTGATATTTAACACTCACTATTCATTAAGGGAAGGGCAGCCCATGATTTTGTTTGTATCAGTGATCTTCACAGTAGATAGTTGGTACTCAGAAAATGCAATACCTTCATTTTCAAAATGATGGCAACACTGGAAGCCATTCTCCTTTGAAAAGTAACCGAATTCACAACAGTCTTTAAAATAGATGCACAGAAACAAAGTTGTAAATAGGCATATGCTTGCCCAGAAGCAACACAAAGCATATGAGCCTTCCCTAGTACTCTGCCTAATTCAGATTCTGTTTGGCTACCTGCATATCCCACAGAGGATAACTCTAAGGATTCTGATCTCTTAAAATAGAACCTGCAAGAGCAATGGTTCAGTTTCTCAGCTGGCACATATTTCTCACTCTACACAGCTTTCTTCAAATTCAGGTCTTCCTGCTCACTGAAACAGAATCATGATGGAGTCCAGTTTTGCTCTTTCTCCCAGGAAAGTGGCAGCCACACTGTTGCTCCAAGGCATCTGTTAGCTCTCGAATTTATTTGGCAAGTGCCTGCTTAACACAAGGTGCTGGGATGGATTTCAGAATACCAGCTACTGCCTTAATCAATGTGCAGCAGGCAAACTAAAGCATGTGGAGTCTCTAAAATGAGGCTTGCCAAATAATCCCCATGAGTCTTTTGGTTTGGGAAAGAGAGCTGATTGAACATAAGTGTACTGTCTGTTTATACCCCTTTTGTTCTTTGCTTTGGGATAGTTTCTATGGAGCTGCCTATAATGGCAGTTCCTCGAAATATTTCAACCACATGGATCACACTGGCAGAATCTGGAGTATCAATACTGGTCCCAAATTTTATGATTGTCCCATCAGTGAGAAATACTACCTGTCCTCGATTTGGCACACACATTCCCCCAAGTATAAATGATGGTCTCATTCATAGAATCAAACTTGAGGCTTCCTTTAGAGATTTCAGGTAAATATCATGAAGAAGCTCCAGGAAGCAAAGGCCAGGAAACAATTCCTAGAGTCTAGGGAATAAGATATAAACATAAAACAATATGGTCCTCAGTTGTCTCTGTCTCTCTCTGTCTCTCTGTCTGTCTCTCTCTGTGTGTGTGTCTCTCTCTTTGTCTCTCTCTGTGTGTGTATTATTTTAAAATAAAAATAAAAAACAGAAATTCAGCAATATAGAAAGTAAGACAATCAAAATGGAGAAAATATGTTTCCACTATGATCATGTAGCCACTAGAAATTTGTATGTGGCGTTTGTAAGAATTAAATCCTTCACAATGTTTGTCTGTGTGACTTAATTTTCATCTTCACAATGTTTGTGTGACTTAATTTTCATTTTTCCTTATAACAACAGCACACCAGACCGACCTCAGACAGGGAACCTGGGGAAACACTTAGACACATGGTTGGGGCTCAGGACTTAGTAGTGTCAAGGTCCAACAGATAAATAACAAGACAAAGACCCTAAGGAAACCCATACCTTAGCAGCAAAGACAGACAGAATTGTGTTGGCTCTGAAGAGGAGAAATCAAGATAAACATGGCAGGAGTGAGAGTTTCTTATACCTTTCTGAGTAAGAGGGGTTTATAGATCAAGCATGATCTCTGGTTCCAGACAGGAGGCAGGGGAATGAGTCAAGAAAAAGGTATGTGACCACTAGTAACTGCTTTGATGTAATGCACAAATGAAGTAGATGAGACAATCTGACAACTGTGAGTCTAATAGCAAATTACTTACAATGTCTCTGTAGAGTTTCTGTTAATGTCTATGACAGAGGAAAGCCTGCTGCATGTATTGTGGCCTAAGCAGCAACTGATTCTAGCATTATATGCCTACAATACCATGTTTACACTCTTGATAATATACATAAGTAATAAGGTTATAAATCAATCTATTAAGACAGTAGCTCCTATAAAACTTTTCATGTTTTATACTGTAAAGAATTTCTCTTCCTTCTGATGGCCAACAACAGCAGTGGGTGGGAGGGTTGGGGAGTACCCTCATAGAGGCAGGGGAAAGGCAATAGGATAGGGAGTTTCCAAAGGGGAGACCTGGAAAGGGGAAAACATTTGAAATGTAAATAAAGTATCAAAAAAGGTCAAAAAATTAAAAAAAATTGCAAAAAGAATTTCTCTTCATTCTCTCTTCCTCACCCTTCTATCTCTTTTTTCTTTGTATATATGATATAACTTATATTGGATCATTAATATATGATTAATTCCTATGTAATAAAACATATATATTTTACAGATCTAGTTACTTTTCACCAATAATCAACTTACCATCTTATCTGAAGTATATAAAAGTTCTTGTCTCAGTATTCACATAAATATAGACTATTATATAGCATAAAATTTTTTCTAAATTTGAGGAAAAACTATAAATTAATTATTCTGTTAATAGTCATAATTTTTACAGAATGGGTTTGCACTTTTCATGCTCTTGATGTACTTATTTCTTTGTTTATGTATTTCAATTTTTGTTCAGAGCTTATTCCTCTATTCTGAAACAGATCTTTTGAAAATTACATCTAATAATTAAATATATGCTATAAAATTATTTTCACTCCTGTATTCTGCAAATGGCTTTTTATGCTCACTACTTGCCATTTAACATTTTCCTGCACATTTGACAAGAGATTCTTTTTAATTAGAAAACTGTATAGTGAAATCTGTTGACCTTTGCTTTGGAGCATCAGCTTTTTCTATTATGCTTAGAAAATAATTCTGCATAACATATTTTATAATACTTTTCATATGTTTTCATCCATTTAATGTATTTATACAATATTGTAATTTATTCTTAAAGACTTCATACATGCGAACAATTTATTTAAATTATATCCACTCACCACTATTCTCTCTTGACTCTATCTGTAACTGCCCCACATCTCCATTTTACATTTTATCTTCCTGTCTTATTCACTATTCTATTGCTGTGAAGAAACCCAATGACCGAGTCAACTCTTATGAATGAAAGAATTTATTTGGGAGTTTTTTTACAATTTCAGAGGTTTATTCCATTATCATCATGGCAGGGAACACGGTGCACTGGAGCAGTAGCTGAGAGCTACATCTTAATCTTTAGACTTAGAGAGAGAATGCCTGGATGTACCTGCACTTTTATACTTTGTGGGGGCTTCTTTCTCTTACCCTTTATCCACCCAGTTTCACCTCATCACTAGATAGAAGAAGGATAGAGGAGAGAGAGAGAGAGAGAAAGAGAGAGAGAGAGAGAGAGAGAGATCTGAATCTGTTATTTCTTCTTGTTTCTTCTTCAAGCACTACTACCAACAAACCACAACCAACTTCCCTGAATAAACATCCATCACCCACCTCTTAGGGCCCTACCATTTATATACCCTCTGAAAAGTTCCCAGAATTCCATACATCACACAATTGCAGAACCTATCTGCAGCTGACAAAATCCTGCCTCTGCTAGAGCAGGAGGTAGATCACAATCAGTTGCTGTGAAAAGTCAGAAACAGCTCCTCACCCTCACACCAGGAATTAAAACAAAAGCATATTTTAAAATAATATTTCTGTGATTTTTAAAAGAACCAAAATTCCAGAATTCTCACTACAGATGAGCCTGACATAGACTCTTGAAACCTCAAAGTCCACACCTAGTGATCCACTTTCTCCAACAAGGCCACACCTTGTAATCATTCTGACACTTCACAAATAATGCCATTCCCTGATGTCTAAGCACTCATATATAGGAGCCTATGGGGGGCATTCTTACTTAAAATCACCACACTTTCCCTATCTCTCTTTCTCCTATAAACCACCTATTCCAGAGAGTGCTGACTATGTATGCATAGGAATAGGGCCACTTAGAAGATCATGAGTAACCTACCAGGGACCATACTTCTTAGAAGAATGACTCTTCTCTCACCAGAGCTGTCAGTTGCCTATAACTCCTCAGCTAGAGACAAAACCTCCTGCCTTGTTTGTTTCTGTTTTCCCTCAGAAGTCCTCCCCAACTTCTGGATCTTGCAGTTTTTCTTGGCAGTCCATGAGCATTGGGGTGTGGATGGGAAGTAATATAGAAGTTTCATTTAGGGTTGAACATTCTATAGTCACCACTTTGTATATAGACCAGTTTTAAGTCTCTGTAGTAACTATTGCTAACTACAAAAAGTAACTTTTCTAGTGAAAGTGAGAGATGCACAAATGTGTGATTATAAGTCTGTAAAAGGAACTTTGATGCTATACCATTTAGCAAAATAACAGCAGTAAATTTGCTTCTCAGGGCCTATGACCAGTTCTTGGCCAGGTTTATAGTACAAGACATGCAGGTTCTTTTAGAGCAGGTTTCAAATCCACGCATACAATGATTGGGTATGCCCATAACCATCATGTTACTATTGCTTTGGTAAAGATGTCATGTCAGGACAGATATAACTGAAGTATGTAGGACTCACAGGTGACTGAGACATTTGTTTTTTCTCACCAAGTGGCATTTTATATCACTGTGAAAGGTATCCAATAGGAAGGAAGCTTGCAGGTCTGCACCAAGTTGATGTATCTTTGTTCTGTGATGTTCATGTATAGGTGGTATCTTCAGCACTAAGATTTTAACATTGCTTACAGGTTTGGGTGAGCAACCCAGAACTCTTGTTTGGAAGATCTCTGGAATACCCTTGACCAGCACATGGTGCTGTCATAGCTTTTAGATGGATTATCCCCTAGGTATGGTGGAAGAGAGTTCGGTCAGGGATAAACTAACACTAAGTATGCTTTACAAAGCCACATGGAGACTTACTATGTTATTAGCATTTTTAAAAATGTTAAATAGTTATTTAATGTGATTTAAATTTCAATCTGTGATACATCTGAAGGGTTTTTAATGTAAAACAGCCTCATAATAATCTATTGAGAACTTATTAAGAGGCTAATGGTATGGTGAGATAGTGAT
This sequence comes from Rhynchomys soricoides, assembly GCA_019843965.1. Taxonomy (NCBI): domain Eukaryota; kingdom Metazoa; phylum Chordata; class Mammalia; order Rodentia; family Muridae; genus Rhynchomys; species Rhynchomys soricoides. Next base: position 11,732,216 of record JADRCH010000102.1, read on the forward strand.
CTGGCTTCATGTTACCCATGAAGCAATATTTGTTTTTCTTCTCTCAAGCCTTAAATGTGACAATCACTATCTCAGAAGAGAGTAATGGCCTTTACAATATTCACTGATTTGCAATGCTAGAGATCAAACCCAGGATCTGAACCTTGTTTAAGGATGTGTTCTACCACTGAGCTATAATTCTGATCCCAGTTTTGGTAATATTATTTCATTATATATCTTATTATAAAACATTTGCTGATAAAGTCAAATAACATTCTCTACATTTGTTAATTATTCAACTATCCCTTAAAGCCTTAATGGTATTCAACATTTTACTTTAAGCCTAATCATAGAGCCTGAAGAACTGACCCCTATGATAAACATGAAGCTGCTTGAGGCATATTTGGACAATGGTTTTATTGCACTGGATGAAAGGCAATGCAGAAATATGATGTTGACAGAATGAACTTAGACATTCTGACCCAAGTGATTTCCAGAGTCTCTATCATGGACCTAGACTCGTGGAGCTAAAATGTTGATATCTCTTCAGTGAGATGAGGAGACAGAGTTTGAGTATCAACGTGAGATGACTGCAGAGTATCATCTATGTGAAGGAAGAAAGCTGCAGTTGTTCAGACAGTCTGTAGGCAGATTTACACCAATCACTGAGATCTTCATAAGAGGTGCAAATTAAGTCTTTGCAAAAAAATTAGAAGTACCGTACTATACCAGCAAGAGCCCTGGGCATAGAGGTAGTAATAGTGTGACCCAGAGAAAAGAAGAAGATACCACAGCATTGAGATGTTTAGTATAGACTCCAGAATAGCTGTAGAAAGGGAATAAAAACTATACCTTAGATTAAGACTATGACCTAAGTCTAAGGATATAAATTAAGCGATCCATCTCCAGCAAAAGCTTACACTAAGTAAGGAAAAACTTTCTTTATTTTTAATTGGATATTTTCTTTGTTTACATTTCAAATGTTATCTGCTTTCCTTATAACACTTATATAGAAGAGGTAAAAAAATCAGAAATTGCTCCAGGATACCATATACAACTAAAACTATGCATGAAGAATCAGAAATTGCACCCTCCCTGCAATAAAATTAGTCCATTTAAAACTATTAGGTGAGCCAAATAATGAAATTAGTAACCAGATCAAAAGACCCTGTCATAAAATATTTTCAGGATATAAATTAAAACATGATTATAATAATAAATATGGGTTAAGAAATTTTAATTAAATTATTTTATTTATTTACATCCCAAATGTTGCCCTTCTTTCCAATCCCCCTCCCAGAGTTCTTTAGCCTATCCCCCTACCATTGGCCTCTGATAGGGTGCCCCCCACCCTTAACAATCCACCCCTTCATATGCTCCACCTCATCCCTCTGAGCCTTCCCATTCCGTGGGGCATTAAGTCTCTACTGGATTAGGCATACCCTCTCTCACTGAAGCCAGACAAGGCAGTCCTCTGCGACATGTGTGCCAGGGCCACAGACCAGCCCATGTATGCTCTTTGGTTGGTGGCTTAGTTTTTGGGAGCTCTAAGGGGTCCAGGTTAGTTGATACTGTTGTTTTTCCTATGTAGTTGTCTTTGCTTTCCACTCTTTCAGTCCCTCTTCTAACTCTTCCATAGAGGTTCCATATGTCAGAACAATGGTTGGTCGTAAGTTCCTACATCTGTCTCAGCTTAAGTCTCCTCTGAGAGCTCTAGCTCCACCCAGCAGTTGATGGAAATAGACGCAGAGACTCACAACCAAAGAGCAGACTGAGCACCGGAGTCTTATGGAAGAATAAGGGGAAGGAGTGAAGGAACCAAGTAGGATAGAGACCTTACCAGAAGACCAGCAGGTAAATTAACCTGGACCCTTGGGGGCTCCCAGAGTTTGAAGCACCAACCAAAGAGCAAACATGAGCTGTACCTAGGCTCTCTGCACACATGTAGAAGATGTGTAGCTTGGTCTTTATGCAGGTCCCCCAACAACTGAAGTGGGGGCTGTCCCTGACTTGGTTGTCTGTTTCCCCAAGTGGACTGTCTTGTCTGGCCTCAGAGGAAGAGGATGTGCCTAATCCTCCAGTGACTTGAAGTGCCACATAGGGTGACACCTAGGTGGGCCTTCCCCTTCTCAGAGAAGAAGGCAGAGGGTGAGGAGGTGCTGGGATCAGGATGTAAAATGAATAAAAAAATAAATTAAGGAAAAAAGATTGAAAAAATATAGAAGATAATTTGAATGAACCTTAATGGCATAAGGAAGTGCTATAACTTTCTTGCTGTGGAAGGAAAAAAACAAAAGAAAAAACAAAACAAGAAACCTAGCTTGACTTTTGTTAGGAAAAAAATTCTGGTTTAACCATCATATAGGCAAAGAAAGGGTTTCTACCTAACTTTAACTTTCTCCATTTCTTTTTCTATGAGCAAAGAAGAAAATAACAAAACAACAAATGATGCACAAATGAATCACATTAAGTAATATTAGTTGAACACAGAACATTCCATATAATTCAAATAGCCTGTATACATAAAAATAAGTATTAATAAAAACTCTCAGCATATCTCCTCTTGCAAAGTGCTGCTGAAAATTGGATGCATATGAGAAAGAGATCTGGGAGAGGAGTGAGGACACCTGTGGAAAGTGGTGGGCGATCAGGGCAGTAACCATAGAAAAGAACTAGAGTTGGCTGCCTGGGAGCCTGTGTTACTGGGGGAGGAGAGATGAAAGAAAACCTCATTTCCTTGGAGAAGGAACAGTAAAACCAAAAGATAAAGAAGAGGAAACTTCAGAGACCAAAGAACACAGAAAGCCGTTCCTTAATGAGTTGCATGTTCCAAAACAACAACAAAATGACTTTTCCAGAACACTGAATGTGTCTTAGTCAGGGTTTCTATTTTTGCACAAACATCATGACCGAGATGAAAGTAGGGGAGGAAAGGGTTTATTGAGCTTACTTTTCCATGCTGCTGTTCATCACCAAAGGAAGTCAGGACTGGAACTCAAGCAGGTAAAGGAGCAGGAGCTGATGCAGAGGCCATGGAGGGACGTTCCTTACTGGCTTGCTTCCTTCTCCTGGCTTGCTCAGCTGGCTTTCTTATGGAACCCAAGACTACCAGCTCACAGATGGTACCACCCACAAGGGGCCCTCCCCCCTTGATCACTAATTGAGAAAATGCCTTACAGCTGGATCTCATGGAGGCATTTTCTCAACTGAAACTTTTTTCTCTGTGATAACTCCAACTTGTGTCAAGTTGACACAAAACCAGCCAGTACAGAATGAATTCACAGAAGCTACTGAGAGGGGAGAAGAAAACAGTGAACAGCCAACTAATAAAATCCTCCTTCAGATAATCAAGATGAAAAAGCTGACAACTTGTCCTAAACTGATTCCGGAATCCCTTGGGAAGGCAGTTTGGGTCTGTAATCTCCTGATTCTTTCAGTTTTGTGAAGAAATTACAGCATCCATTTCATTTTCTGAAACACCATTAGTCTAAGCCTCCCCACACAGAAATTTGGCATTATTGTCATTCTTCTTACATATATGAATGAGACTTCTATGGAGATGGATTTTGTGCTATCTGGAGCTCATCTTAGATGTATGTGTTTATTTGTGTGAACATGTAGGTTTTTATTTATCAGTGCCACTGTCTACTGCATTAATCTTCCTTTGCCAGACTAGACTATAGAGGCATCTTCAAGCTGACCACAATTTGGGAAAACTGCCTCATGTGTTTAATTTTGTCCAATACTCCTTTCATTTTTGGGTCATTAGAAACATCAGTATACTCAGAAGGCATCCACATTTTGGAAGAGTGATTCAAAATTTAAATCTCTACTATATTAAAATTGGTAATCCAGTCTCCAGGAGCATTGGGGGTCAGGCCAGTTGCCACTGTTGCTCCCTTCTTAGGGCTGCAAACTCTCTCAGCTCCTTCAGTCCCTTCTCCAACTCCTCCATCTGGGACCTCACACTCAGCCCTATGGTTGCTGTGAAGTGACTCTTGGGTGTTCTAAATTTTGGGGCTAATAACCACTTATCAGTGAGTACATACCATGTTCATTCTTTTGTGACTGTGTTATCTTGCTCAGGATCATAAGACTGGATCACCAACCAAAGAATACACATGGAGTGACCCATGGTGCTGGCCACATATGTGGCAGAGAAGGGTCTTGTTACCTTCAGGGGGAGGAGAGATGCCCTTGGACCGGAGGGTGTTAGATGCCCCAATATAGGAGAATGCCAAAGAGGGAAGCCAAGAGTGGGTAGGGTGGGTGGGAGAATACCCCCATAGAGGCAGGAGAGGAGGGAGGGAATAGGGAGGTTCCAAAGGGGAGATCTGAAAAGGGGGAAACATTTGAAATGTAAATAAAGTATCAAGAAAAATAAAACAAACAAGCAAACAAACAAAAAAACTCTTTAAGTCTTGTGCCTGGGCCATGTACTCCACAGCCACAGTGGTCACTGTGGGAAATAAATATGTAATGGAAAAGAAAATCTCATTTCAAAATAAAAAAAAATGGTAAATTATGCCAAGTGGTACATATGGACCATATAGTAGATCTTATTTTAGTTATTTTGGGAATTCTTAACACTGACTTTCATAATGGCTCTGCCAGCTTGTGATTCCACCAAAAATAAATGAGAGTTGCCTTACCAGCCGTCATCAACAGTGTTCTCTGTCCATTGTTTTCTGGAAACTAAGCCATTCTGACTGGCGTAAGATGAAATCTCAATTAATTTTAATTTGTGTTTCTTTAACTATTAAGTATTTTGATAACTTTTAAAGCTATTTATTGGGCATTTGATTTATTCTTTTGAGAAATGTTAAAGCCCTTAGTTTATTGTTTGAAATGGGTCATTTGTTTTGATTATTTGGTCATTGGGTTATTTTTTTTATTTTGGACATTAATCCTCTATTAGATATGTAGGTAACAAGTATTTGTGGTCTTCCTTTCATTGGATTGTTTCCTTAGCTGTATAGAAAATTTTTAGTTTTATAAAGTTCCATTTGTCAGTTGTTGATCTTAATTCCTAGGTCAAAGAAGTGTTACTCAGAAAGCCATTTCAGTTGCCTGTATCTCCAAGGGTACTACCTGTGATTTTTTTTAATAGACATTTCAGCATTTCAGATTTCCCATTAATGTCTTTTGATTCATTTGGAGTTGATTTCTGAGCATGATAGTATAATGGGTCTAATTTCATATTTCTACATGTAGGCACCCCATTTTCTGATCCTCATTTATTAAAAATACTATATTTCTCTACTATGTTTTCTCTTTTATATCTTTGTCAAGTATCTGATATTGTGATTAGATTACCTCCTGCTTGTTTCTTCACTTTTACTCCATTGATCTAGATGCTGGTGTTTGTACCAGAATCATCCTGTTCTTTATGACTGTCCGCTATAATATAGCTTGAAATCTGGTAAGGTAATGTCTATAGCATTCATATTTTTTTTCTCAGTATTGCTTTGCCTATGATTTATCAATGATCTTTTATAATTCCATCTGAATTTAGATTTTAGTATATATTTCTGTGAAGCATATAGGAAGATATTGTGGGTATTACATTGAATCTGTGAATTGTTTTTGCTAGTATAATTATTTTTACAATATTTATTTTACCAATTCATAACCATGGTGGGATCATTTCATCTACTAGTGTCTCCCTCAGTTGCTCCAGAGACTGAAAGTTTTCATTGTAGATGTCTTTCACTTCCTTGATTATATACAGTCTCCTCTGCATATACTCACTCAAAAATGTTTACAGTTACTGTATTCACAATAGCTAGGAAATAAAAGCAACCATTAATGTTCTTCATTAGGTGAACAGATAATGAAATTGTGATACACATGCACAGCAGAATTCTATTTATCTGTAAAGAAAAAACAAATTATGATATTTTCAGGTAAATGGATTGAACTAAAAAATATTATACTGGATGCAGTAACCCAGTACCAGATGTAAATCTCTAAAGGCAAAATATAACCTGGAGTCACCAGAGAAACTAGAAAAGTCAAAAGGAACCATGGGGTGTGGTCGAAGAAGGAGCTCTAAACGAGGGAGACTGTAGGACACAGATGCTTTGAGGCTAAGATGAAAAATAGAAGGGCAGTAATTTAACTTGGAAGGTGAGGGGGCCAAGCAGGGAATGAGGTAGAGAAAGGAAAAAAAGAATATTAAGGATGTTTTAAGTAACTTATATCTATTTAAAAATACATTGAGTATGTATCTGGGGGGTTAATTGTAATGAGAAAAAAGATCATGAATTTGAAGGGAACCTGGGGAACAGGGAATGAGTGAAGGTCACATGGTGGGGTAAATGATGTAACCATAGCATTCATGTATGGAAATATCAAAAGTCAATACAACTGGATTAGGTTAACATTTTTTATTCAGTTTAGCCTCAAAGAACACAAAATTAGTATTTTTTGAAGCAGAAGCAAAATATTGTTAAGCTGTTTAAAGTTCAGCTCTTTAAATAACCATCTTATAATTATATATATATATATATACATATGTATGTATGATTTTGTGTGTATGTATATTTTATGTCTAATTTTTCTAATCTCAAGAAGACAGAGGACCTGTTCTCTAGACATCTCAGACCACCACCATCTGATGAACAAGGGTGTGAAAATCGACCTTTCCAACAGCTCACTTCTCTGTTATGTTATGTTCTCCCCTTGCTACAGCTACAATTGCTCCTGTGTTTACAAACAGCAGAGTAAGCCAATGTCCACCAAATTACTGTTGTGAGGATGTTCTCCTTGCCTCCTGCTTGGCTTCTCTTCAGAATTTTATGAATTCCTTCAGAGATGCTACCTAGCCAGATTTAGTACAAGACAGAGTTGGTGTGTATTGTACCTCCATGATATTTACCAGGATCCACCACCCCTCATATTTCACAGTCCAAAACCTAAAACAATTCTTTTAGAGTACCCCTATTTACACATTGTCCCCAGTTTGAGAAGTAACCAGAAATGCTAAGGTTCCCTTATTTCTTTGTTTTTAAATTGTGATAACATTGTTTATGATTTCAAATTTTCATCCTTTTCCCTGAATAGGTGATCTACTAGGTTAAGGCAAAACTTCATAACCACTACCTTAGATCCAAGAGTCCTTGGTGTTCATCATCTACCCTCCATATCAGCCATTGTGCGATGACGTATGATATTATGGTGGACAAGCAAGTGCTCCATTCCTGGGCTGCACACACTTCCTTGAGGTTGTTCACATACTAAATTCTCCTAATCACTCTTATCATTTCTCAAGGGCTTCCAGTGAATCTCTGTACATAAGTTTACACCTAAACTTGTCTGTAAATTTCCTCATATCTCTAAGATACTTTTCTTGCTGACCTGATTTACCATCTCTCCTCTGTACCTATTGTTTGTTAGGTGAGTTAGCAATCTCTTTATTGTTGTTTTTGACTAACATCATACAACCAATCTCTTTAGCCTAAGGATAATTTCTTCAGGTATAAATCAGTAACTTACTAATGATGAATTTACAGAAAAATCTTCAGTCACACACTCACACACACACACATATAAAATCAACCCGTGTTTAACTTTTTACAGTCTGAAAAGAATTAAAGTAAACAGAAAGTTGAGGAGGCAGTTTCTTCAATAAAATGGAACGTCTCCATTAGTAAATCAAAGAAGCAGTATAGTTTAGTGGTCCTTAATGTTTAGATTAGGCTAAATAATAGATATTAGAGTACAATATTAAAGTCTGAGGGGACATTCAGCCTAATTTGAATCTGATAAAATTTCTTTGATTTGACTTTCACAACCAGATTTACTTTGCCATTCTGGATAAAATTAAATGATATACTGTAAGAATATTGAGATCCACTGAATTCTGTCAATGTTGCTTGACCTCTTGAATATTGTCCAATTTTTTTAGCAGCCCTTTCATATGAGAGTAAGTTTCTTTTTGTTGTTGTTGTTGTTGTTTGTTTGTTTTGTTTTTCAAGACAAAGTTTCTCTGTATAGCCCTGGCTGTCCTGGAACTCACTCTGTAGACCAGGCTGGCCTTGAACTCAGAAATTCACCTGGCTCTGCCTCCCAAGTGCTGGGATTAAAGGCATGCGCCACCACTGTCTGGCTTCTTTTTAAATTCAGAAAAATCTTGGCTGTTATCTTTTGTAACGCCTCCTTACTTTATGAAATACAATGGAAATAACATCATTTCTGTATACTTAGGCCACCTTCTGATTTTTCAGGCTTCTCCTTCCTCAGATGTTAAAATAAACCAAAAGATAAACTGAAACTAGATTAAAGCAAATTGAAGATATTGTGATAAAAAAGGATAAATTGGGTAGTGTGCCTTAAGGACAATTTCAATGCAGCCCCGAAGTACATATAAATGCAAGTATCATCAATGTCTATGTCCCATGACCCAGGCAATCTGTGTCCCAACGATCTCTTAAGAATATCCTTAAGAGAGTGGTTTCAATGAGGAAGCCAAGGTTTGCAAAGAGAAGGTATGCGCCACAGCATAGTCAAGAGTCTCATAGTTTTCATGATGAAGAAGCAGGAATTGTTGAGAACTACAACCTTTATAGAAGCTATCACATGGGGACTCAAGACTCTCACAAACTCTTCAGCAAACACATCTTTGGGCCTAGTCCAAGGAAGCAGATGCACTGTTGAAATAGTAAGTGCATATTGCTGTATGGGTCTTAATTGATGATACCACAACATTTATGCAGATGAGGGTCTTACTATCATTAGAATATATACAATTTAATGGCCAATGGATATGACCTTGAATGAGAAAAGGGAATTCAGCTACTTGGCATTTAACTCACCATGGATCATAATGGATTAATTAAAATTGTGTAAGGATAATAAAATGCCCAAGGTAAACGTAAAACAACACAGAATTGCACCGAACAGCATTAAAATCACCATAGCTGAAAGCTTGCTACATTCAAAACTGATAGGGCTGGAAAGCAGCCATCATGAGCAATCCCAGCTCTGCTCAGGTTCTAATCATCTCTCTCCTATGGAGGAGTACAACTTCCCAATCCTATCATTTTGAACTACATGAAGAGGCATCTGAATTAATTCTTCCTCTGCCAAGTATGCTCACAAAAACAAATCACCAAGGACTCAGATATTCAGTAGGAAGAATCCTTTACAGCTTCCATTTAGCTAGGGAAGAACCCAGTTAAGTTGTAAGAACCATGTCATACCCTCAAAGAATCCTTCACTGATAGATTTGTTTATTATATTGTTGTTGTTATTTGTATTACTTTAAAGAAGAATAGGAGGTATCACATCATGTAGAAACTAGATGACTGTAGAAGTTCTAAACTTGCAACAGAGTTGTACTTTGTGGGTCTTCCAGTTCCGTAACTATGATTTAGTGCAAGAAAGCTGTAGTTAAACTCAAATATAATAATTGGTAAAGAGTGAAATTAATACCTGGATGTACATTTTAATATAGGCTTTATGAGATAACAAGATTGTAATGTGATTTAATCCACTTAGAGTAAGCTAGAAATTAAGGCCAAATGTGCAGCAATTTAAGTCAATTTCCTTGGAGAGAGTAAAAGTGTAATGTAATGACGAACAGCATTTCTTCGGGGAATTTAGTTTTGGTTGGCTTACTATTGCACAAGATATGTAATATAGTATTTGTGTATTGATTTGTTTCTTATGTATCACTGGGCAGATTGGCAAACTAGCTATTATGGAGGATAGAGTGGGTTCTTTTCTTTTCTTCTTCTCTTTTTTTTTTTTTTTTAAAAATTATTCTTACTTAAACAGAAGCTTGAAGAATTTACATTTCCCTGATCCATATATAAGGTGTCAGTGAAAACTCACATAATTTAATCAAGCATTAGAAAACTATTTACATATTTATGGGTATAAGCTTTTGAGACATGGATTCATGTAGCCCAGTCTGTCCTCAAACTTATCATGTACCAAAGGATGACTTTAAATCTATGCTTTGCCAGGATCCACTGCCACTGCAAGGATACAGGCATGTCCCCCACATTTTTTAGATGTTGGAAATTAAACCCAGGGATTTAAGTATACTTCACCAAATGAGCTACATACCTAGCCCCTTTCTTGTAATTTTTGCATTATATCTGCTTCAGTGATAAACACTGAGATAAAATTAAATCCTGAGTTTTATAGGTGATAATTAAAAACAAAGTAGGGAGTATGTCCCAGTCAGAAATGAGGTGTTTCAGCTGAACATACTTAGAAATAAAGACCTTCTAGGAGCCTTTACACCTGCTTCTTTTGTTTTCCTAAAGTGGATAGTTTTACCATACCATAAGAACCAGTCATGAGTATTCTAGAATATTTCTGAGGGGAGTCTTTCGTGTAATTCTTACTCTCTGCATTTCATTCACAGTTCTTGAACACAAACATAGCCTTAAACATGTGACAAGAGACTATGGTTTTTTGTGAAGCTACTGGCTATATGATATACAAGTGGAAAGAATATTTAAATAAAGCATACTCACTTCAGAATATTTTCCTTCCCCCGTGTATTTTATTGACTATTTCCATAGAAAATGTGTGAGTTATCTTAGTATTTTCATTCTATAAAACTCCCAGGAGTTAATCTGTCAGCTAGATGAATATCCAAGTAAAACCACAGGAATGGGTTTAATTGTATTGGAGGAAAAGAGTGGAGAATGAGATGAAGTCAAGATTTAAATAGTAGTGGAGATGGGTGGGGATGCGTGCTCAGAAGGGCATGGAAGACAACTATGGTGACCAACTGAATCAACATGAGTGTTAAGGAGAAGGTACTGTGATCGTGTGGAGAGGAGGCATCATCAATACTTGATACATAAGGTCCCCAATCACCTTCCTGCTTTCCTTCACTAAAGAATACAAAAAAAAAAATTTCTGTGTGCTATGTTTTATATTTCAGAAAAATAGGTCTTGTGAGAAAGAATTTCTTTCTTTCTTTCTTTCTTTCTTTTTTTTTTTTTTTTTTACTTTATTTACATTTCAAATGTTTTCCCCTTTCCAGATCTCCCTTTTGGAACCTTCCTATTCCCTCCCCCCTCTCCTGCCTCTATGGGCGTATTTCCCCATCCACACACCCACCCACTCTCATCTTCCCTCCTTGGCATTCTTCTATACTGGGGGATCTAATACCCTCAGGCCCAAGGGTCTCTCCTCCCCCTGATGTCTAACAAGACCCTCCTCTGCCACATATGTGGCCAGCACCATGGGTCACTCCATGTGTATTCTTTGGTTGGTGGATCAGTCTCCAGGAGTATTGGGGGGTCAGGCCAGTTGCCACTGTTGCTGCCTTTCTGGGGATGCAAACTCCCTTAGCTCCTTCAGTCCCTTCCCCAAGTCCTCCATCTGAGACCTCACACTCCGCCCTACTGTTGCAAGTTCTTTAAAGATGGATATGAATTCAGAGGACATCGAAATCTCCATAGTTGCTATTCTTGTGTTCAGTACAATCAGTGTTGTTTGGAATTATCTATCTTCTTTATGGTATATAATATATAATCCTTCTTTAAGCATTCACTAATCATCAACTCCTATGGGTAAAGGATATGATTCATTCTCTTGTGGAAGCCATAGCCTGTTTAGGTAATTAATTACATATGAAGAAAAAGGATAAGATTGGGGTTGCCTCCAAAGAAGCAAAGGATCATAGACAGACAGAAGAAATACCTTCAGTTCTTTGTGAAACATTGAAAATTGCCAAATCACCTCTGCAGAGGTGACTTGTGAGCTGGATTTCAAAAGACCTTGCAATATAGGAAAAAGCATTCCAATCAATGGCATATGTGCGTTGAGTAGAGTGACTTGTGCCAAAAAAGCATGTGATATAAAGAGGGCTGAGAATCGTCACAAGGTAGGGTTTGAATGCTAGAGTCATCTAAGTTTTCAGATAAACAAGGATAAACAGAGAGAAAGTTGTGCACTGGGCAGCCAAGGAGGGGCTCATGGATGTCATTTCATACCTGTGTGTCAGAATCACAACACCATCAATGGTGTAAGGAATGAAGATCACAGAGATGGAAGACTTGATGTGGTCCTCTGGGTTTCCGAAGGACACTGAAAAGACGGGAGAGGAAACTGGGTGCATGAAAATTTCTCTCATTCAACTTGGGAGGTTAGACGCCCAGTCTCTTTGAAGCTCTGACATGGTAAATGTATAATTTAACAGGAGTGTCTTTAAAAAGTGAAAAGGAACATGCACAGAGGACGCAGGGAAAGAGTATCTCATTGTGTGAAGGAGACAGTCTGTCTTATTTGGAAATAGGCTGTCCTAGCCCGTGGGTTTTCTGTTGGACACATGGATTTGGATCATTTTCTATTCTTTACATAGCTGGAGAGCTTGAGCAAGACACTTACAGTGTCTGTGCTTTCCGTTGCTGATCTGTAAAAACAGAAAATCCCTAACATCCTGCTGTAAACATGACTCTGTCATGAGCATTGAAGGAGGAAAAGAGCTGCGTGCCGAACCTCTGCTGGCACATCTGAATGCCTGCGAGAATGAGAGTTAGAGCAACAAGTGACAGATGTGCTGACGACCATTTCCCTCTCTTCTTTGAACACAGCATCAGATTGTTTATTCAATGGGCACGGAGTTTCAGGAGCTAAAGAGAGAAGTTAAGTTATTTAAAAATAGGCTGTTTTCAAAAGACCCAGAACTGTTCTATTCAAATTGTTTATTTCATCAATTAGGGTCCTTAGGACAATGTCCTAAGAGAGTTGTATGGGTGAGCACCATGTTGCATTCCCGACTTTAATACTACATGGAGACACATGGTGAAATAAAGCTTCTTGACATTCTGGCACAGAGCCATCACATCATCAAGTAAGTATAGCCTATAAGAATTGACAGAAGCATCCCAGGTTATGCGGGAGTAAGGGGAGACAAAGGCAGAAAGGAAAGGGGAGAAAGCTGTTAAATACACCAAGCAGCAGGAAGACTGTGGGGGTAATGCACAAGAAATTAACACGGAGTAGAATCTCCACGTACAGCTACAGCCTTGGAAAGAGACTGCAATTAAGTGCTTTTAACAAGGCTCCAGTAGTCTGGTACTAAATGTGGAAATTCTAACTTAATGAAATGTCATGGGGCCCCCTCTTCTAACAATCTATGCCCTGGATGCCAAATGGAGCTTCACCTGCTGGAGAAACAGTTACGGAGGAAAAGAACAAAAAGCCTGCCAGCTGTTAGGAAATAGAACAGAATGAGGCCCCGGGCCCTCAGGGAGGTGGAAAATTAACACAGCCTCTGTGTCTTGTTATGTTTTCCTTACCACTGTGATTTTTCTCTTCTGAATTTAAAATTGTACATTTCCCACTGGGTAAGAGTCTTTTAGAAAAATAGTACTGGTCCCGGAGTCCAGACACTGCAGATTCGAAGGTCAGCTTGGGAATTAGATTGTATCAGGCTAGGGATGAGGTGCAGCTTGCAAGGAATTCTAATAACTGCTTTTATTATCTGCTTTGCTATTTTTCTTAAATTCACAATTTATATTCCCAGGTGGTCCATTAACCTAGCTATTCATTCAAGGCTCTCCTCAAAGGAAACAGCTTTCTCTGTATCTTATATGTAGTCATCCTTACAATGTCCTGCAGAGACTCCAGAGCCCAGCATCCTGCTCCATTTTCTCCATGGCGTTTCTTAGCTCATGAGACGTTATTTATCTATTAATTATTTACTGATAACTTGGTCCTGCACACTCTTAGCAGAAGCCCCATGTAAGCAGGAATCATGTCCTTCTATTTTTGACAAGGTTCTATGTGACCCTGGGTGCAGCTTTGAGAATGAACTCCAGAAAGATGCTAGGAGTCAAATTTTGAGTGTAGATGTATGTAAATGACTTCTGAACTCATCCTACAAGTCCCAGTTTCCTTCCCTCTATCTTTATTATGTGTAGTTCAGATTATACTAGGTCTGTATGTTAATTGGTAGATAACAGAAGATTACAATAAGACAAATTCGAGTATTCTAAGATATGACATCCATGTATTTTCTTATTTATGTGTATATTTTTTAAACAAAAAGATATATTTATTTCCTTTCTATCATTTCTTCACTCTAGTCCCCATTTCTACTTGTCACCATCTTTCAAATTCAATCCCATTACTCAATTGTCATTGTTTTACACACACACACACACACACACACACACGCCCATGTGCTCTCACATACACCAACTGCTAAGTCTATCCTCAGATGTGTGGTTTCAGGACTGACCAATGAATACTGAACAACCACTGAAGGAGCTCATCCCAGGAAGACAAATTCTCCTGCTTTGAGTATTCCTCAGTTACCTGTAGTTATCTCTTTACAGTGGAGGCCTATGAGATTTTCCCCTTTCATGTAAATAAAACTTTTAGTATTATTCCTGTTCAGGTCTCATTTGGGCAGCCATATTGTTGATAGTTGATTGTTGGAGTTTTTCTCCAGTTTCCAGGAGACACCACATCAAAGGAGATTTTCTGATCCTCTGGCTCCTATAACGTCCATCTCACTTCCACAATGTTTCTTGAGCCTTATTGAGCCTGGACCACCATATTTCAGTGGTCCAGGGATCTTATGACTGATTGTTGTCTGCATTTTGACAGGTTGTGGTTTCCTTCTTCTGCTGCAAAGAGAAGATGTTTTGATGAGGGATGGGTAGAATTTGAATACAGTTCTTTGGCGTCTTTAGTGTCATTTTTTACTTTTAAGGGTTATATCTATTTTAAACTAAGTTTAGGTATTGAAAGTTTTGCTAGTGGTATAAATAGCTTCATTTCAATGGTTAGTTGCTAATACTAGTACTATTGTTTTATCTTAGAGCTTTCAAATATGCTAAATGACACTGCTAGGCCTAATACCTCAGGTTTTACTGTCTGTAGAAGTTTTTACATAGACACATAACTATTTCAAATAGAATTTTACTTCTTTTCTGGCACTTTGTCCCTTTTCATTCTTGCCATTGTGCCAAGCAGGACTTCCAGTGAAAAATTAATGACAAATGGAAACATCCCTGTACTGTTAGAGAACTCGCATGGAAGCACTCATCATGAAAACTGACATTAGTTCTGTTTTTTACACTGAAAAAAAAAAGTTTCCTCCTTTTCCATTTCTTAAAACAACAATTCCTAAGAGTACTTACTACCTATGGCTTCACTGTTAGGCAGAATTTAATTAAGTAATGTCATCTGAGTCTATTTTTTGCTTTTGTTGTTGTTGTTGCTGCTGCTGTGGTTTTTGGCCCTGTTCTATTTACTTATATTTTTTTAATAAATATTCAGTTTTCCTATTCCTTGAACAGATTTTATTCTTCTCTCTCTCTCTCCTTTTTAAAATCCTGGTAGCTTAGTTATTCATGTATTTGTAGTTTTAGCTCTATGTTATCTGGATCCAGGGACCTATATCTATTGCAATTCAATACCATACTGCTTCAAAGGTAATAGGTTCTAAATGTTTTGAAACCAAGAAATATGATGCCTAGGTCCCTGTTCCTTTTGAGGATTTTGCTGTCTTTTTTGAGTCTATATATGTTTTAGGATCTCATTTGACTTTCATTTAAAAATGCCATTTGATTGATACCAACTGCTTTAATCACTTAGGGATAACTAATTGTTGATAGTTTATATTTTTTGTGCATTTAAAAAAATAATCATATTTCCTAGTGTTAATTGTTGTTTTTTACTGATGAATAACACCGTTTATTACCCTAGTTAGCAATGTGGAAGACTCCACAAAAAAAAATTACATATTTTTACTGGATTTGTAATTATAGAATTGAATTATAAGGCATGTGCTAACTTCTTATTCAGAAACACATCCCTGGTGCCTGGTTTAGTGTAAGTTCTGTGCCTGCTTCTGACTAGTCGTGTTTTCCTGTTCTTGGTGGTTCCATGGTATTTAGAATATGTTGGGGACCGTATGATTTCAGAAATAAAATTAATCTCTGAAACTTATGAAAAGCTGAAAGAGAACCAATCCAATTCTTGTTTTCATGGAGAACTAAGATAGGGATTTTCTCCCATCACCGCCATCTTCTGCTAAGGAGAGGGCTGATAGTGATTCACTGTATGCTAGTGCAAACAATGTGTGTTTTAAGTGCCCTGCCATCCTGTATCCTCTCTATCAATGTTGACCCAGGCATGACACTACATTTCTTGTGTGATCCTCAAAAAGGTTTGCCATTAGACATATATTCCAATCTTCTCAGGATGAAGCCAGATGGTTTCCTATTTTGTCATTTTTATTGTGAGATTCAGCAATCTTTTTAACTATGAGGATATCTAGTTTGATAAATTGAGCAATGTCTCAGAGATTGTTCTGGGTGCACATGAGAATAACACATATTCTGTTTTAGAGTACAATAATTGTAAATTGGCTTTGGGCATATTAATAAATGGCATTTCTGACTTCACTGTGTCTTTATTGAGTTACAACTCTTTGTTACATTACTTCTGCATTGAAGAGTGTTGGAGTAGTCATATCACATTATAGATAGGTAACATTTTACTTTCAGTTTGATATTTTTAAACACTTAAAATTATTGTTTGACTGTTTCATGTTTTTATTGCTACAATCCTTCTTCACAAGTTCCATTACATATTTCTGTCTTTTTTATTTGGTTTTGTGACCCACTGAGTTTATTTATATTTTCTTTACCAAGCACAGGTGGTAGTTATGTACTAGATCAAAAAGAACTGAGATATGCCTAAATCATTGAGGAAAATGGAGTCCTCTCTACTTTCCTAAAGGAGTCAGCTTTATCTCTTCATCTAGTGCTCAGGAAACATCAAATACGATAGGAGGAGGTACCAGCAAAAGCTATCTGTTACTCATGACATAGATACTGCATTCATGAGATCACTGCACTTGTGGTTAGCTGCAGATGACCTACACAAGACAACACCCATCGACATTCTGTCATAGTTGAGGATGATGATGATTTCTCCATTTTGAAATGTTGTGATCACACCCATTTATATTTCGTATCATTTTGTCATTCAGATGTAGCAGCCATTAGACATTCAAATCTTCTTTTCAAGTAAACAGAAAAGGTGAACGCATATTCACCTACCAGTAGCATTGTGAAAACATTCTCTAAAGGACATCGATTTGGCTAAAGTCATTACAATGAAAATTCTCCACTTTAAGTCTATCAGTTTATATTTGGCCACTTTGAAGTAATAGATCCTTGTTGGATAGACAACAAATGTCAAATTTAAATGCTAATGCTTAAAAAGCAACATGCATTCAATCAAACAGAAATAGCTGGTGAAAGTTAGGCGGTGCAGACAGTTCGAGGTGATTATAATTTCTTCCCACGTTCACATCCACAGTTCCCACCCACTATTTAGCCTCCTAAGACGTGCTGTCAAGCCTGAGGACCTGAATTAATTTCCTATATCTATGTGTTGGAAGGAGAGAACTGGCTTACTCAACTGCCACAAACCAAAGTAAACAAGTTGAAAGATTACTATATTATTATAGGGAATGGAGATGGTGTTTAAAAATGAGTGTTGTTTTTGCTTAAAAAAATATTAGTTCCTTGTGAATTTTGTTCACTGTATTTTGATTATATTTATGTGTCCCAAGTCTTCCCTGATCTATCACTCCTTTCCTACCCAGCTCATTTTTTTGTCTTTAAAAAAAAAAAATCAAGACCAATTTGTGACGGTCAAATGATCATCAAATATTTTTGCATGTGTTGCTTTCCAGTGGAACCTGGTCCAGTTACCATGGCTTATATTCAGAGAAAAATTAACTTGCTAGTAGAGATAGAGATATGTCTTCTAGCAGCTAACGCTTGTCACTAGCTACTTCCATGCCCATGTTTATTTGGTCAGGTATTGGCTTTCACAGGTTTTGTGCATGCTATTACAACCACTCTGAGTTCCTATACACAGTTGTCCTGATATATTCAGAAGACATTATTTACTTGTGGTCATTCACTATTTCTGGCTCTTATAATTTTACTGACCCCTATGTACACAATGGTCTCTAAGGCTGGGTAGAAGGGCCTATATTATATATGTTGCATTTAGGGCTGGGCATTCTTTGGCTCCCATCCTATGAACCTTGGCCAGTTTCTGTGTTAATCACTCCCTACTGCAAATAGAGGTTATATGAGGGTTGAGAGATGCATTGATTTATGGGTATAGCAACAACCCATGAAGAATGAGTTTATCAGATAATAGTAGTAGGTTCTCTGTTAAAGTCTATGGTGTACCTAGATGCATGTTCTAGTATTAACAATTGTGTCAAGTATGAGCTTTCCCTTATGGAACAGGGATTAAATTCAATCAGAAAGTGGTTGGTCATTCCTATGATATTTATGCTACTATTGTCCCACAATAAGTATGTCCTGCCTGGCCAGCCATTACTGTAGACAATAGGATTCAGAGATGGTTAAGATTCATGATTAATTTTCTCCTCTAGAAATGTGCATAGCACCTTTCAACACCATGAAAGTTAGCCAGTAGGGAAAAAAGCTTCCATATGAGTACCAGGTAGATTTCTCTATGCTCTACAGATCAAGTATGTGGTGTCTTCAGCAACATATACTTACCAACAAGTAACTAGTACTGATAACATTGCAAATACTATTCAGAGATCTATGAGAACTCACTTGCCCATGGCTCCAGAAGGGGAAAACTATTTCTTTCATTGGGCTATTTATTGGTTACCTTGTGGTGTCTAAGAGGGGCACTGTTACCCTGTTATAGGGCAGTACAAATGTTTATGTGTATTTTAGAAAGATTTTAAACTAGTGGAATTTCATTACCTTTTCCAAATTCTTTTTGTGTAATTCACTACTCCCTGGATCCCCTGCCCTCCTGTCCTGCTATCCGTTCCCTCTACCAACTTAACATTTCCTGTTCTTATATTCCCTTCTAATGTTTTCTAGCAGTATTATACATCATCTCTCCCTTAAAAGATATTCCTTAAATTCCCTTGGTACATATTTGACTTCCGTTGTTACTAAAACAAAACAAAACAAAAACAAAACACCCCCCCTAAAAAACAGAAAAACAAAACAAAGCAAAACCAAAAAGACAAAAATAAAAATAAAAACAAACAAACAAAAAACAAAAAACAAAAAACAAAAAAAACCACCCCAAACTCAACACAAATAAAAACCAACCAAACAAACAAAAACTCTACACATATCTACAGATCCAAAGCTAATGTCCACAGTGAGACAACAAGAGTTTGGTTTCTAGGACCAAGGTTGGGTGGCTCACAATTGCCTGTATTTCCAGATCCAGGGGATCTAAGAGTTTCTAGATTCTTCAGGCATCTTCACTCACATGGACATACCCTGCCTGACACAGACACACGTAAAATGGAATACACACCCTTAAATGAATTTTATTATCTAAGTAAAAGTCTTTACTGTGATACCTGAAATCAATTAGCATGGAAAAACCGAAGCAATAGTCTCTCTCTCTCTCTCTCTCTCTCTGTCTCTCTCTCTGTCTCTCAGTACTCTTAAAGGCACTACCACAGAAAAGTCCATTCAGAATGCTTGTTGGTGTAGCTAAGCTGGGCTACTAGCACTGATCTGGAAGCTGTTCAGACATGGCTCAGTTACAGTGTATTTACAATCTTGGAGTGGCTTATATAAAGCTACTTTCAAAATTTCCCCAGGTCCTAGAATTTTTCTGTTCACTTGTTGCTCTGGTTCATAAGGGTTCTGATTAATACTTATTTTGTTATTAATACTTTTCAGACAAGCCCATAAATATACAATTTTGTCTAGCTAGATTTTGACCTTTTCCCTTTCTGTACCTGAACCATAGGAGCATAACCAGTCTAGTGAACTTGAAAGTTCTTCTCTGAATCTGTGAATCATCAAAGAAGTGCCATCCTACACAAAGAAAACCTAAACTAATTCTTAGTCCCTATTTCAAGCATGAATTTCTTGGCACAGGAAATCGTTTTGCTCTTTCTGTTAGTCATTTTACTGCACCTATGATAAAGCGCCATGACCAAAGTAATTTACAGAGTGAGGAGTTCACAGTTCTAGAAGGATAAGAATCCATCATGGCTGGGAAGTTGGGCAGGCAGTGCATAGGTGTAAGCCACATAGAGGCATGAGCCAAAGCTAAAAGAGCATATCTTGAATGTCAATCATGAAGTAGAGAGATGGAACTAGAAAAGGCACAATGGTTTGAAACTCTCAAAGCCTTCCTCCAATAATGTACTTCTTCTCAGAAGGCTGTGCCTCTCAAACCTTCCAAAGAATAACAACAACTGAGCATCAAGCATTCAACAACATGAACCTATGGGGAAAGTTCTCATTCAAACTATCTCACTCCTGCTGAGTCCAAGATTTCAAGCATGTATTGCTGTACTGTGTTTTAGCACAATCTCTCTAAGAATCTTTTATAAGATCCATCTTTCACATTTTTTATAACAAAATGTTGTGCTAGAGCTGACTTTCCAGTACCCACCAGGAATCAGTCAAGAACAACTGACTTACACTCACATGGGATGCACATTGTTGAAAAATCTTCTCCCCCTAATACTGCATGCTCTACTACACATTCTCATATTGGAGTCAGTCTGCCTAGGTCCTGACTCCTTGCCCGCAGCTACTGAAAGCCATTATAAAACTATAATATCATCCCTCACATCCATAAATGTCATCTGAGGTAGGACTATTGAACATCAACACCTCAATTGATGCTGAATATCTTTTTCATCCTTTCTTCTTAATCTGTCCTCCTTCGTATTTAAAGTAGATTTTCCAGAGATTCTACTAAAGTTGGATCTTTATTTTTATTTGAGTTGACTCTCTATATTTGGAATGTGTTTCATCATTCCATTTGATGTCATTATTGATGGCTTGGTTTTTATTGAGCTACTATGAATTTATTTCTCCATTAACTGCCAACTTTTTGTTTTAAATATTTGGACTACCATAAATTGGTTTTATATCATTTTACACTGAGCAGTAAATTGACTTTCAATTGTTGAATAACAGTCTTAAGAGTAGCATACAGTTACATCCTTCCTGTTTCTGACATCTTTGCAGACCTTTTATATCTCTTTTTACTATGAATCTCATTTGTTTACATTTAGCCTTTCCTTTACTATATTATTCATGTGATTAATAAGGTAATTTATTTCTGGGACAAAGTATCATGTTGTCTAAGCTCACCTCAAACTTATTTTGTAGTCGAGGATGACCATAGCCTTTGATTCTCCTTCCTCTACTTCTAGAGCACATAGATTACATGCATGTACCACCATCCTGGGCTTACATGTGCTTTAGATTGAAGCCAGGGCCTTATGCATTATCAGAAGACACTCTACCAAGTAAGCTACAGCTTGTAAGAAGGATTTTAAAGTAGTTAAACTGATTAATACTTTAGTATTTTTGTATATATGTACAATTTTTCTTGCTTTTCTTATATGTTGTTGGACCATATCATTTTTCATATTGATTTCATATTGATTCAGCCAATGTCATTTTTCATATTCATTCAGAGCATTCTTTAATATTTTTTTAGTGCATATCTATCAGTAATAAATTACTGCACCTTTTGCTTCTCTGAAAAGTATTCCATTACCACTTTTGAGAGTATGCTCATTGGGTAGCAAATCTGTGCTAACAGAATATGTGGAATTTTTTCCATTTAGCATTTTAAGCATGTCAATCTATTCTACTGTTCTTGACATAGATTTTTACAAGTTTTCTTCAGTAATTTTAAACTTTTTGCTACGACATAAGGTATTTTTTTTGCCTCTATGACTTGTCATCTGATTTTTAGCAATTTGATTATGATTTGCTTTGGTAGCTTCACTTTAATTCTTCCTTGGGTTTGTTGAGTGTCTTGAATATGAATGTTTATACTAACATAAATTTGTGAATCATGAGTTTTGATTCCTCAGATGGCTTTTAACATAAGCTGCCCCCTCTCATATGCCTTTCATTATATGCACATTGCACTGCTTATCTTTTCCCTCAGAAATTCTGGTGCTCATTCTTTTTCTCTGAGGTTCTTCTGTTAGCTGAATTTTCTGTTGTTATAAGCATACCTGGTGTTTGTTTGCTTGGTGGGTTGGTTTGTTTTGTCTTGTTTGTATGTAATATTAATCCCATTGAGAATCTCTATCCTTGAAGCTAGTGTATTTTCCACATATGTCTCCTTTTCTTATCTCCCACATCTCTATCCTTGTGCCTACATACTTGTCTTAACTATTCTGAGCATAGGGCCACTTTACTAATCTCATTTCATTCTTCATTTCCAAGTAACTCCATGAAATGCTTCTGTCTTCACTGTTGGTCACAGGGTATACTTCTTTATTTTTGGATTTTGTGGTTTTCACCTGGAGAGAAAACCAATTAAAGAACTGATTATTATTTTAAAATTTCTAGAGTTAAATTAAAGGTTTCCCAGGATGGCCTAATTTCTCTCAAATTCATGCATTACTGTTTAACCTTTAGATTATCATTTGATAAAATTATGCCCTGTATTTTCAAGGAGAGGGAAGTGACTTCTTGCTGGAGAAAGCCTATGAGCTATCTTTTCACTTTGTTATTATGTGGCTCTGGTTTCCTTTCATCCCTGTGATAACATAACACTTACTGCAGTTCTGGGAAGGATGGTTGTGGACATAAATCCCATATGGAGTGATGGAATGCCTACTTAATCTCCTTCATCTTCTATGGCATTCTTCCCTGAATATCCAATTAACTTGACCTGTCTGGGCACAGATCCCTGTCCTCATCTCAAGGGAACCAGAGTGTTCTGTGTGATATCCTCTGGCAACTGAAGCACCAAGTTCCCTGGGGTCATCAAAAGATCTTACCATTTCCATTTTTTTTTACCCAGAAATAATGACCAATCTCTAGTGTCCCAATCATTGCAAACATGCTGTCATATTTTTCATTTGTTTGTGAAGACAGAGACTATTTCATTGTACTTAGTAGACATAGATGCAACTAGAATTCCATTGCCTTCACCAGGCATTTCTTTTCACATTGGCATTAACAATGTCTCATCATAGTGTTTTACTTACTAATACACCAGTGCTCTTCCACGGCCTTATAAGTGTTGGATCAAACTTGCCATTTGTTTACTGTTTTACCTCTGTCTCTCCTGTCTCATGTAGTTGTGTGGTTTTTAAACCTTCAAATTTGGTTTCTGCTTCATGTTTCTCCTGAAGCTTGCCATATGTGTTGCATGCATTTACCATCAACATTTCTTCACTGTAATGAGTTTCATCACAGCAAATGATGCCCCCATCCTCTCATTGCTAAGGACAAGTACGGGAGTGATGCTTACCATTCTTTCCCTTATACTCCGTATTGAAGAGATGAGATACTCTGATGCACTTTGCTGTTCAAGTGTGTACAGGTTTGCTCTTTACTTAGCATCTCAACTAGCATAGCCCTAGCTTAAAGCAAACAGAATTCCTTGGTTGTTAATTTGTTGATTTATTTTGAAATATTCCTACATAAGTTTTTCTTTGTATATAATTGAGAATAACCATTTAGTAGCTAGAAAAGTTCATCTACACTTCTGCCAAAATCTTGAATGGCTTTCACTCTTACCTGGAAAAAAATATAAAATGTCACAAGGCAATAAGTAATAAATAAATCTCTTTTATGCCATCCCTTCCAAATTAGTCTTTGTTTGTTTCTTGTCTTATTAATGTCACCACTATCAATTGATATAAATATGATATTCAAAAAGTATGTGATGAAGTAACAATGAATGTGACTACAATTTTGTTACATTTCACCCAATAAACACTGGTGTGTGAAAAGCTGAACCCAGGAATATACTAGGCTGGGCTGAGACATGGATTGTAGTCAAGGAAGTTTTTATACTGAAATAAAAATATTTCAAGCAGGATTTTGTGTTTTCTTCATTTAATTTGAAGTGCTTGAAATTGAACTCATGGCTTGTGTTTCCGTCAATCAGATATGCTCCTTAAATATAACAGGGTATTTAAGGTTTAATTAGATTAATTAAATATATGACCTACCTAATATATTTATAATTTCTTACAGCTCTTCTCTTTTTATTTCTGGAATAATTTGCTGCTAATCCATAAAATGGGTCTTTTCTGGCTTTTGTAGATTAGCTTCTCACTCAGTATCTCTATGACTAAATTGTAATAGATCTTAAAATAAACAGTTGCTTTGCTCGAGTATCAAGTGCCCCTACTTTAAACACTCAAGCTTTGAATATTGTTAGTCAAAATTCAAATAACCATGAACTTCTCTATTGACCTTTAAGCATAATAGAATTTTTAGCCTAGCCAATCACTAAATGAGACCAGAAATAAACTGTTCTCTCAGATTGAGATCCTATTTTATATTAGAATAAGTTTAAAACTGTACTCTTCCCAGTTATTTATAGTAGGTAATGTTTCCCTTGAAACAGTTAGATTGTGTTTAATCCTAAGAATTACTTATCATTTAGAATTTCTGAAGCTATGCTTTAAATTTGTGAATAATTTTTATCAAAACTAAAACTAAGAATTTTATGCTCATCACATCACTTACTTGAGTAATTGATTGAATGTTTATAACTTTACTCTTGATTAATTCCTGTATTGAAATCATCATGTCCCTATATGATGATAATAGGAAGTAGGGCCTTGTAAGATAATCACACTACACAGGTAGACCTTCACAATTGAAGTTAGTACTTTATAGAACAATAAGATAGCAAGAAATTTTGCATAATTTTAATATTTGTTTTCTGACATGTGAGGACACATTTGGATCATCAGTCAGAAGTGGTCTCTTGTAAGAAGGCAATCATGCTTATTCTCTTACCCCAAATGTTAACATATAGAATACCTTTCAACTGTGGGTAGGTTTTTGGAGGGGTTGTTATTTTTGTTTTTGTCAGTTTCCAACTCTATCTTTTATTAATTTTGTACTGTTTTGTTGTTCAGTTATTTCTTTGACAATCTTATGAACATGTATTACATGTTCTGGTTACTCTCTTCCTCCATTCTATCATCTGCCTCCCATTTCGTTACCCCCAAACCACTCTATCTGTCACTTTCTAAGATTCATAACTTTTGGGTTTGTTTTGGGGACCATTTAGTTTAAACAGTACCATGTTTGTGATGACTGAATAGTGACTTTCCATTGTGGATTGGCAAAGTCAACAATGAAAACATATTTGAGCACAATGACATTCTTTTCACTGACTCTTACAGTGAGAAACATGCATCCTGCAGGTCCCTTTTCTATTCATAACTGACTGTTAATGGACCCACTCCTAGATACAACTAGTATAGTTGTCCACAGTTCTTTTTGGTTTGCAATAATAATGGCAGAGTAGTATACAGTACATAGGATTTCCAGATTGCCTCTTAATCTTCTGGCTCTCACATCTTTCACTCCTCTCTTCTACTATGTTCTCTGATCTGTGAAAAGAATGTTTTTAATGCCTCCAAGGATATGGTGGTATTTTATTGCATCCTGAAAAAGGAGAGATAGAAATTGGTTCCAACAGAAATTGAGGCATTGCTATAACAAATATCTGAAAACATAGAATCAGCTTTGGAATAAATTTACTGGCACAGGATGCAAAAATTTTATGATGCATGATGAAGGAGTCAAGATTACTAGGAAATGATTTTTAAAGGAGATTCTAGGGACAGCTCAGAAATTCTGGAGGAAATGGAAAGAGACACTTCTCTCCTCTTAGAGAAGACATAGAATACTGATCATTATAGACAAAACATTGATAGGTGGATGAGTAATA
The DNA here is from genome assembly GCA_019843965.1 of Rhynchomys soricoides. NCBI lineage: Eukaryota > Metazoa > Chordata > Mammalia > Rodentia > Muridae > Rhynchomys > Rhynchomys soricoides. The sequence goes on from JADRCH010000102.1 coordinate 11,757,914, forward strand.
TAAGTCATTCTAATGAATTCTCTTGTAGAAGTGTAGAAAAGATGATCTTGGTTATCAGATAACAAAGACATTACTATGTTGTGTTCATGCTTAATATTTTATAATGGTATAATTTTAAAAAGATTAAATTTAGTATTTCCAATTAGTTGAGATCTCTAAGCAAAATGATGAAAGGGTGGCTTGGATAGAGAACAAAATGTTGTAAGAGTAAAGAAATGGAACAGTGGTTGGTTCAGAATGTTTAACCTCTCCTTAGGTTTGTTAGGATTATGAAAAGCATAAACTATAAAAATCTATTCTCATATAAAGTATGGAATTATTAAGCAAATAGTAACTAAAATATAATTAGTTAGAAAATCTTCAGCTTACTTATATAAAAAAAAAAAACCCAAGAAAATGGAAAATATGATTAGAATAGAAGAACGTTAAGTGCATGGCCTTGGGATGCTTTGGTACTAACATGGCATGGATTCCATACTCAAGTAATCCAGTAAAGTCCTACAAGTTCTAGCTGAAAGAGATAGATAGGATAGGGTATAAGGAGGGGGTTATTTATTTGATTTTTGCAAATACAGAGAAATTCAACTGTGAGTCTGCTTCATTTTTTTTTTTTTTTAAGATAAGGAAAGAAGGATTTTAGTATCACTTTATAAATTGTCAGGCTGCTATTTTATTCCACAGGTACACACAACAAATTTCTTTCGACAGGCTAGATGATGTCTTTAGTTTTAGGGATAAGGTTCTGGGAATGGGAGAAGATTCAGGACTTCTATCTTAGTGGTCTGGTAGACGGGAAACACCCACGATGATCTGGGTAGCAGCAAATTGAACTAAAGTGGGATACTTCCCTTAGGGAGGTCTGGATTTTGTGGAAGTCGATCCTGTCTTTCTTGTTTTCTGTCTTTGTTATTTTATTAGAAATAACTAGCCAGTGCCTGTTCCACAGCTGTATTTTGGAAAGATAAAACTTGTTAGGTTTACAGACTTCCAGTTGGAGAAGAATTTTGCTTAAGGATGAAGTTCTGTGCGTCTTTCCTATGCTTGATTTTTATGATGTCTGATGACATTTGAACTTTCGACCTTGAAGTTGTTACATTGGATAGATGCAGTCAGTGCATTTGATATGTGAGAAAGACATACATTTGGGGATCCAAACAAGAGTATAATTAATTGAATGTGTTTATCATTCTCAACTTTGTGTTGATATAATGACACATTATGTAATAATTGGAGGAGATAAGGTCAAGGTGGAAATCTTACTTTCAACTATGAAGATACAGAGACCTAACCTTTCCCATCTCTGTTGGCTGCTATGTGAGCACAAGAAAAAAGCCATGTGAGACCTAGAATAGAAATTCAGGAGAACTTTGTTAGGACAGCACTCTGGTTTCAGACTTTCAGCATCTAGAGCTGTGATAATTAAGTATGTATTGCTTGTAAGCCATCCAGCCCATGGTGCTTTGTTGTAGCAACCTCAGTTGACTAAGAAAAATGGCCTACATGGATATTATTTTTCTCTGAGTTAAACCTTGAACCTTTGACTCTAAGGTCATTACTCAATACACTCACCCCTCCTACCAACTCTAGCATGTCACAATCCATTCCTTTTCACCCAGCCTCCTCTTAGCGGCACAGATTACAACTGTTTTCAATTAATATACAACTCACTACTAATTAGTTTCTGCTTCTGTTGTTGTTTTGGTTGTTGAGATTTTTTTCCTTCTTTCTATTTTTACCACTTAAATTATAGTTCAATTGGTTATGTATGTCTGCTTGCAACTTCCAAATGACTCCAGAAAATAAACTGAGTTGCAGTTGTTTTAAGAAATGCAGCTGTTTTCTGACACACTTCATAGGCATTAACTTCACTCTTTCAGCTAAGTTTTCAAAGAATTTATTAGTTTCATTTTAGTATTAGTTTTAGCTATCAGTTCAATAGCCATAAAGTCAAACTCTTTTCTGTTCACTGAGGTTCCAAATGTGTCTTGGAAAAGTGAATATTCTTTGAGCATCAAAACAGATGTTGGGACAGAAATCTCTCCTGATCTGATCTAACCCATAAAATGCATCTTGAATGCCATGACTTCTTTCTCCAAACAGCACACCTCTTTGAAGCCACTGCAAAGAGTATCACAAGGCCTTTATACTGGATGTTAAAGCTTTCTCTGAAGGTCTCCAGTTTATGACCTATATGTCATCCTAAGCTTGACAACTTTGTTGAAGGAAAGAAGTACACCATCTTTTTTTGTCTGCTGAGCACTCAAGATATACTAAAATACATTTTAAATATACTGAAACAGCCCCGTGCCCTTTTTCTAGCTGGATAGTTGAAATTATGGTGCCGTTGAATGTGGTATTGTGGTCCTTGCCTGTTTCCTGCTAAGCCGTCATGCCACCTCTTCTGGTGACCAGTTCACCTTCCTTCTGTGTTTATCACATTAACCTCCATCATTCTATAGTTTGTTGTAAAGTTGGTCTTATTTCACAAAATGCCAGATCTCCCCTAGTGAGTTTTCACATACATTTTCAGTATATGACACATACATGTTAGCTCCACTTAAAGTTTACTTCTGTTCAGTGTTGAGTGTGAGCATTGTATTAGCCAAATGATCACATCTTGATTTTGCTCAATTTTCTCTGGGAATGAAAAAGACAATTCACACTGCTACTCTCTGTCTTTCCATCATAACACTTTTATAGATATGCAGTTAATTAACTATATAAAATGATTAACAGCAATGTAGCAAAATATAGGCGATAGTCATTCTAGGTCTCCTTGTCTCTTGTATGGTGAAAGAAGATATAAAATTTAAATGAAATCATGCCCTAACCACATGTCCCCCCTTCAGTGTTTTTGGGTAAGATTTAGGGTTGTATGTCTCATATCTTTTACTTGGTTTATTTGAACGTTAACTGGCAATTTAACTGCTAGATGTCTTCCTTATGTAAAGTATGGTGTAGAAAGGGCTCACAATAACTCAGAAAGATAAAGACCATAGCTTTCTTTTTAAGGGCTTAGTGGGGAAAAACATATATTGATTGTCAGTTTAGAGAATCCTGAATGGCAGAGGCTTAAGGATGTTATGAGCTTTGAGATAGTAGGCTTTATAACCCAAACTTTTTGTAACTGGAAAGTCTAATCTTCTTAGACCAGCTAAATGATGTTGTAATGAAGGCCTTTGGCTTAGGTTCCATTGTGTATTTTCTTAGTTTACTTTCATTTGAGCTCCCCTGGTGCTTCATGTACATCAGTGTGCTGTTCTTTTACACTAGGAAGTTAGAACCTTCCAAACACTGCTACTCTCTAATACAGTTCCTCATGTTGTGGTGACCAGCAATCATAAAATTGTTTTTGTTGCCCCATATAACTATAATTTTGCTAATGTTACAAATTATAATCTAAATATTTTTAGAAATAGAGGATTACCAAAGGGTTTGCACCAATAGGTTGAGAAGCATTGTCTTGCACTAACCGCATTGGGACACTTATGCTGAAAAAGTCCATACTGCATGCAGAATGTGAAACTTTAGAGAACTGGTTATTTTATCCATAAAAGGTATCAATTTTCATCTTATCTACTAAATCAACTTATTTAAGCACAGCTCTCTGAAGACAGGAAATGAACGTGAATATATTTTATTCAAAGCCAATATCAACCCATCAAAGTATAGTAACAAAAAGATTATTTTATACTTTCTTACTAAGGACACAGTATGTAAATTCTTAGGTATTAAATAATAAAGTAGGTCACTCTCTGGGTTAAGATGCAATGAATATGAAAATAAATGGGAGAAGGCAAAAGTTTAAAGAAGAAACTCTTGAAGCCTTGATATGCTAAAGAGTATTTCAAATTAGAGTTTATTTTTTCTAAAATATATTATGTAAATATATATGTAAATATATGTAAACAGTTGGTTATGCCAACTACCTCAACCAGAAATCACCAAAAGAATTTTAAAAGGTGAACTGTGCACTGGATGAATGTATTTTCTTCTAGAGATTTACATTTTTCTTTTTGATGGAAAAGAATAAGACCAAGTAAAAAACTTTATACCACTTAGGAATAAACTTTTGAAAACTATAAATATCAATCAGTATTATCCCTTTGCAGTGTGAGGCAAATTTTTTCTTAATCCTTTCTTATAACAGAGTGTTGCTAGTTACCTGGTGTCTGAGAACTGATCAGCTCTGTTCTTTTAGAACCATCTTATGAAAACAGTGAGATATCTTGTATGGTATTCTAAAAGACAGAACCAGATATCAAGCTGGAAGTTACAGTGATAGAGAGGCAGTCTGAACAGGAAGTAAAGGTTCCTGTAATTAGGGTTACTTAGTAGTGCTATGAGCATCGTTGTTTGCCATCAAGATGGAATCATCCCCCAAATAAAACAGTGACCACAAAGTTTCAGATAGGCAATGGAACACACCATGGTTAAAAACTGAAGTAAATCACCATTGAGGGTCTTCCTATGGTTAGCTTATACTAAGTTCAGTGAGATATTGATTTTTTATGGCTCATTGAGCACAATAAAGATAAGGAGATGTTTAAAAAAGATTGACAATTGAATTTTAGGTTATCTCAGTACATAGTCAGGGGGTGGAAGACCTTTCTACCAGGTCCATAATCTCTTGGAACAAAAGATTTCAAATGACAACAGTATTTTTCAAAGACCTCATGTGAGATCATTTAGAAAAGAAGTGGGATCAGAGTTGTATTAGAAGAGAGATACAATGAATTATAGAGATGTAGTTTCTTCTTTGGAATCCATAAATTACTTTTGAACTAATTGCTGGTTGCCAAATACTGTTTAGTTCCTAACAGTATTAGGAGCTAAGTGTTCAATGGTAAATTAAAGATGTAATTTCAAAACATAATTTCTATAAACAAAATAGGAACAAAGTGGTATTTGGTGGATTTTTTTGTTTGTTTGTAAAATTTAGATGATGAATCATTATATGATTTATAAAATCTAGAACAAAATAAAACGCCTATTGGTTTATAAGTTAGCACACTCTTCAGGCATCAGGCTGCTGAATCATGATGCAGGTTAGTGAATCATGTTAACATAATATAACATAATGTAACCATGGTAGCATAGTTGACATAAGAAATGAAGGAGCAGCATACCATTATCCAGTGTCTATTAAACAAGTTACAGTGTGGGGTACTGACTATGTGTGTGGGAGAGTGTTCTTTGTAAGTACAAGCTTTTATGCTTGAGCATATTGGTCCTTGATTTTCTCAGTAAGAATAAGTCAATATAAACAAATATTTGCAAATTCAATTGATTTTCTTTTCTATTTCTCATATTTTCCATTTAAATCTACAAACTTCCCTTTTCCCAAGAAAAAGCACATTCATTTATTGCTAAGATAAAACATTTGTGTTCCACTTACAGACCAGTACGTCTGTCATATGCCTGATATCATACAGAAAATTCCATAAGGAATCTTTGTCTCATCTCTACCCCATTCTCCAATATGTGGCATATAGGTTTTGATAGTCACTTGCCAAATTCTAAAAACTGTTCTCATTCTTCTATTAGCATAAAATGAGTAGCAGGCCAGCTATAATCATTACATAGTAATTCCAAAACTAGTATTGCTATATAAGGTCAATTTGCAGTACAGAAAATTTTGTTTACTGTAGAAAATCTGGATGAAATCCATTCTTGTATTATAACTTGAGGGCTAAGTCTGCTTTAATGATTTTTTTTAAAGACATACTCTTAAATTATACAGTGTGGCTAAAGAAAACACAATAGAAGCCTTAGCAAATAATATTGAATGTCCAGAGGGCTTAGCTGCCACAGGACTCCTATCAGATGAAATCATATGACACAGACATTTTCTCTAACTCCTATTACTAAAGCATCTAGTCATGACTTTCACAACAAGATATGAATCACACAAGAAAGAAATTTGTAACTAAAATGTTCAAGTATACTTTCAACACACTAACCATTAATAACCAGATAACCATTTTGTTAAGAAATAAAGATGAAAGATCCAAATCAAAATAAACAGGCAGATGTGAATGCTCGACTCCGTCAAAGCCAGCTATAAAATCTTGGCAAGTCCTGTAATGTATGGACTTCTAACCCTAATGATTCCTAAATTTAGGAAATTTTATGAAAGAGACTCAAAATTCCTTATTCAATTTTACTTATTTTTACCAATTTGAGGATTCATGCACAAGTCATAAAAGTATAAAAGGGGTGTCAGATCTTTTGAAATCTGGCTCATATTAATGTCAGTTTAAGTTCAGCCTCAATATTGTTTTTCCCATTTAGTTTAAATTGTTGTAGATCAACAGATGTCCTGATCAAAGAAAAAAAATTTTTTTTCTTTTTTTTCTTCGCCTAAATTTTGATGACCCTCTTTGAAAAAAATCATTAGACAAAACACATTCCCAAGCGTCAGTAAAGAAAAAAGGGAAAGGGGATTAATGTTAGGTATGTAAAGAATAATTGGAGACTCAAAATTTTGAATGTGCAAATGATTTAATTATAGGCGATATAAAAATACTTAAGCAATTGCCATGTAAAAGAGGCATTCAAATAATTCATGTGGGTGCAACTGCAAATATTAATGGGGAAAACAGTAAATTAGGAATTTCTCTATAAGGAATAAACATAGATACCATCCCTTTACCTACTACATTCTCCACTTTATGAGCACCTTTCCACACCAATACCTAACAAATTTTCCTGAACTGACCCAAGGTTAGGTGAGGACAGCTTCTAAGAGAACTTCCATGTAGCCCATGAAGGCAACACATACTGGGTACAGAAGAAGAAAAAATGGCAGATTAAGACTTCTAAGTGCAAAAACGAGCCCTGTACTCTATCTGCCCTCGTGCTTCAGCTTTCTCATCTACTGAAATGAAACATTTGTCCCTGCTTACTCTATCTGGGTCTCCTTTAGGAGCATAGGATCCAAAACTGATGCCATAGTTTGGATAGAAGGAAACTTGGGAAGGGTCTTATGACTAAATTTTTATGAGGAAATAGAAAATCTATAAATAATTTCCTGAATCATTTTTAATCTCCTAGGTGTGCTAATAAGTTTATCGTGCACAGGAAAATGTATAATTCTTATGAGATTATGTTTGTATGCTATCTTCCGTCTTTAACCATGTGATTTATTATATGTATACTTGAAAGAAATATTATATTCAGAAATGAGCAAGCAAATGCTGATTGTAGAATTCTATTAACCTCTCTGCATGCTTAAAGTTTTGAATAAAAATTTAATGCTACATTTATTATCTCCTAGTTCAGCCTGAAAGTAGTGTTTACATAAGCTTGTATTTTAATTGTCTGCTCTCTATTCTATTCTGTTGGCATACGTAGATCCCATTGAGGTTAAAAATTAGCAGTCTTTAATAGTTTAAGACTTGCTCATGAACAATAATATTTTTCTATTTTCAGTTTTCATATCATCAAAGACTTATTATTAAAGTATTTTGAGAAATGAATTACAGAGTTTGGCCATGCGAACTTCAATTATTATGTTAAAGATTCAGTGATATCATATGACTTATGTGAGCTTCTATAACAGATTTTGTCCCTGTAAACAGCTTTGGCTTTTCAAGTGTTTTTGTTTGTTTTTCTTTTTTTAATTCATCTGGAGTTTCTTTTACATTTTTGTTTTGTTTTGTTTTGTTTCTCGTTTGACTTTTAGACATTATCGGTACTGTGGAATTAGTGGAATTTTTTTTTTATTTCTCTTTATGATATTTGTTTCTGTATGCAAGGGGCTCTAGTCATAATATTGAAAGAAAAAGTAAGTTTATGTAGTTAACATTAGTTTCATATGTAGTTATAGTTCTACTTTTTTTCTTAGAAAGAAGCCTCAGCCTATTCTATTCTTATTTTCAAATGTCACAAACACTTGGGCTAAGAGAATTAGGCTGTGCATGTTCAATTAAAAGTTTAAACTTTACATAGAAACAGTGCTTTAAACAATGGAGAAGTGGTATTTTGAAGAGAAAAATATTTGAATGTGGTGTGTGTGTGTGTGTGTGTGTGAGTGTGTAGTGTGTATCTTCTGGGATGACTATTCATTATGTGTTACACTACTAGAACTGATATTTTATATTTTGATTTTAGCCTCCATTTCTCTTCACCCTGGAACAATGGAAAGGTCTGTTTGTAATGAATGAAGAAAGAACCTGAGAAAATAATGAAGCAAAATTTTACCCAAATAATTCCTTTAAAAAATAAAAATTGTTTCCAGAGCCATTTGAGAAACATGTCAACCACTTGCTGTGTACATCTATATAGTTCACTCTGCAATCCTTTCTTTGCTTCATTTTGCCATTGCATTCCCTGTTGTAAATGGTTTCAAAGCTTTGAGCACAGCCTCTTCTTATGCAGCTGTATCGTCTCCTCTGCTACACTTCGTTCTTGGCAGTCCTAACAATTGCTGCTCCTTCCTACTCCTGTATGAATTTTGTTATGAACTCGGTAAATTCATACAACATTTTTCTGAGTCTTTTATTAGTATGACACATCTGTATTTTAACTTGTGAAGAAGCAGCATTCTGATTGTGAGTAGTGTTCTTAATGCAAAATGAAGGTCTTTGTATTTTTTCACTATCTTCCTTTTGTTATTTAAAAAATATTTATTATTTTGTATTTGTATTAATTTTTTGCCTACATATCTATGTGCACTACATCTCTTCCCTGAGCCCTCCAAGGTCAGAAGATGATATGAGAATCTCTGTTGTGTACACATATTGGTGATGTATATAGCCCCCAGTCTCTACAAGAGCACGCAAGTGTTCTTAATGACTGAAATATCTTTCCAGGTCCTCCATAAGTTTTGGGGCACATACTTGATGTAAGTTTTTTTAAAAGTCTTATTAAGCTTATTTCTAAGTTTTTATTCATGCTATTGTAAATAGAGCCATCTTTTATTATATTTGTTAACTAGTTATTGTTTAGTGTATAGAAGTATTATTGAATTTTATATCTTTCTAATATTTTTTCTTACCAATTGAATTTATTTCAACTTAAAACCTTTTAGACTTTTAAAATTTAAAATCATATTAACCTCATGAGGTACCTTAAAAATTATTCTGTCCAACCACTGTTCCTGATATCTCCAAGGCAGTATTAATAAACAGTAGGAGCAGGGACATTCTAGCCCTGTTCTTGATCTTAATTGACAGGCCTCTGGTGCACACCAGGCAGAACACTCACACTTGCAATGAGATTTGTACATCTTATCATTTTAAGAAGATAACTATTATCAATCATCTATTCTGAATCTGTTAAGTACTTAAATGTTTTCTTTATTCTTTTAAGTTTATCAACATAAATAATGTTGTAAATAGATTTTCTTAAATTGAACTATCATTATCTTTATCAAGCAAATCCAATTTTGTGGTCACAATATGTTCTTTGTAAATATATTGCTAAACAATATTCAGTGACATTTGAAGCAATAATCACAGATGATGTGGGTAGGAAGTTATCGTGATATAATCTTTGTTGGTTGTTTCTGAAAGTACACTATTTATTTTTGCCTTGAAACTATTGGGTATATCTTGTCTCTGAAGTTTTGATAAAATTTTTGATAAGAGAAATCAAGAGCTTGATATTCTTGACAACAATCATTTGAAAATATTCCTGTATTAATTCTTTTCTGTTTATTGGTATTTCATACAGTCTATATCTGCTAGGGGCAGTTCTAGAAAATTATTTTTCCCAGGATAATTCTCTGTTCAATGTAGGTTTTAAAATTACTTTGCATAAAGTTATGACAATTGCTTCATCATGATTTTACATATTTGTTTTTCTTACATTTTCCTACTGTGCTTTCTATCTTCTGCTTTTCAGAATTAGATTAGCCAGTGTTTATGAAACAGCATTTTTCACATGATTTTAAAGATTTATTTTGTTACCTCATATTCTTAGTATAGTTAAATATTCTAGTTACTTAAGACATTAATTATTATTTATTTACATTCCTTAATTACATTAACCTAAACATTCACAGCTTACTGTTGCCTTTTATCAACTTGACTTAAATATATCTCACCAAATTGGTATGAAATATTTCAAGATACTCTGAAACTCTTATGGAACCTCTTTGTGACCCAAAATTAAATAAATTAGTCTATGATTTCAGAGTGTAATGAGTTTTTACATTTTTTCATTTTTGTTCACCAGAAATGCATGCTATATTGTTCTCTAAAAGATATTATCTTATTCTCTATTTCAGTTTATAATATATTTAATCAAGCTTCACCTTTACATGGAAGTTGTATGCCCTATTGAGGAGGAAGTTATTGGCATATATTCAGAGTCCTTTTTGGTCACTCAAAACATCTCTAACAGGTTTTCTGCATGAAAGACTCATAATATTAATGTGACCTAAATTTCATTTTGCATGTCTTATTTTTTATGTTGCATGACAGCTTTTACTTTGATTCTTGATGTGCAGTTATTCATACCTGCAACACTGTTATCAGGAAGGATGCTCTTTAGCAGTTCTCTCTCTGATTTCATAACTTTTAATGTTTTTTTGACGAGCGTAACCCTAGCTTAATGAGAATTTAATATGTAGATTAGGCTTGCCACAAACTCACATGTCTGAGCTTCCCAAATACGGTGTTACGTTTGCATGTTTCATGTTTCTGACACTGTGTTATCAGGGTGAAAGTATCTTTTTTGCTTCAGTTCTCTGGTTTATATTGCCTACCTTTAATTTTCAAATTTCTTAATCCAGTTGTTTTAAACTGAGTCTCCTCTCACATTCCATAGCACTTTTTCTACTAATAAGTAATTAAATGCAATTTGGTTCATTAATGTAATTGTTATCTTAATATTTGTTTCACTTTCTCTATTGTTTTATTTGGACATTTAATGAAGGTAGGTAAATCATAGTGGCAATAAAAGGCTTACTTTCGTTCTTTCATTCATACTTAATATTTACTTATTTTTAACTTTAAAAAGTAGACTTTCAGCCAGGTATTCAATTTCAGCTTGTAAATCCGATATTAGAGACTTTCAAGCAGGAGAATTGATGGAAATCTCAGGCCAACCAAAGTTTCCGGGGTTTTGGTACCAGATGTCTCGCGCTACAGTCTCGCCAGCAAGAACGACGCGGCACACATAGGATCCTTCTGCAGT
>JADRCH010000102.1:11769068-11818256 GCA_019843965.1 Rhynchomys soricoides
CCATCTTGTAATGGCGAATGTGGGTGCGACTCAGGCGGCTCCCCACACTATATGACAAGCATAGAGGAGAGTCTGGGTAAATGACTGTGACCTTATCTCAAACAAACAGCAAAAAAAAAAAAAAAAAAAGTGAAGTTTGAGCTTCTGCTTATTAACCATCAGGGTCAACTAACTGACTCTTCAGGACATTTCTCACCCATATATTATTTCATTTCTAATTTTGATGAACATTTTTTAAAATTAGCAACCTTTTCCCTTTAGGCTATCTGAGGAGAGTTTTCATCTTATTTTAAAATAATATGAATGCATTTGACATGCTCAGGAGCTAATTTATCTCAGATGTTTGGGAGGCCACCTGAATCTTTGATTACCTAAAAGAATTCCCCAAAGTGAAATCTACTAGGAATTCTCTCATAACTTCTTTGTGTATGGGTGTGTCATCTTATTTTTATGTTCTCATTTTTTTGTTCTGTAATACACATATTTCCTTTGTATTGCGGTTCTAATAATTACTTTCTACAATATACTTTATAGTATTTGCCTCTATGTCTTTTCTCGTCTGAAGGAAATCTCGTCATTTGGAGGCCATCTTTGGTGTTATTTTGTCTTTTGCCTAGTGACCCCTCCATCTGTCTTCTTTGGAGAGTCAATGTCTAGTTGTAACTTTTAAGTTTGTTATTTATGTCAATTAAAAACACTTAAATATTTATATTTGTTATTTAGTTATCAGTAGTTTGTTAACTTTTTTTTTTCATGATGCTCCAAAGGGATGGTTTTGACAATCATTACATAGGTTCTTATAAAATATCATTTGGGGATGCTGCATTGCTTTTCCTGATGGTGCATGCATGACAACAGGAATTCTTTTTCTTCCTCTCACTGTCAAGTCCTCAAAGAAAATTTAAACTTCTTCTTTTTCTGGAAGATTCTGGGTCTGCTTCTTAGATGTACTTTCCCACTCTTTAAATTCAACTTGTGGTGCTCACAAATGCCACATCAGTCAGTTTTATTCTTTCCTTGGGTGACCTTCCACTTTGGGAGTATTACAAATAATTTTTCACATGCCTTCATTGAATTTATGTTGCTGGGATTCAGAGGCATAACCACAAACAAGCTGTAGCGAAAAAGCTTAATTTGGTTTATACTTCTAGGGATATAGTCCATTGAGAGAAAGGGAGGTAAGACATCAAGAAAGAAACCCAGAGACAGGAACTTAAACAGAAGCCATAGGGGATCACTGGTTATTAGCTTGCTCAGCTGTATTTCTTATTCAAACTAGGATCACCTGACTAGGGATAGTATCATATCTAGTGTTCTGGGCCCTCCTCTATCAATTAGTAATTGTGTAATCACCCACAGATTTACCTATAAGTAATCAGAGGGGTAATGTTTTCTCAGTTGGCATTCCTCTTCTTTTTGCCTTACTCAGTGTCCTATTACTGTGAAGAAACAGAATGACAATGGCAACTCTTATAAAGGAGAGCAATTAATTGAGGGTTTCCTTTAAATATAAAATATGTGTGAAAATAAATATTTTGAATTTATTAATATAAATATAATAAAACAACCATTTCTCAAGAAAATAAACTGAAATGCATAATAAAAGTGAAAAATTAATGATAGTTTCTGTAAATATATATTCTTTGCAAGAAACAAATAATTTGATACACTACACTAATTAAAAGGTGTTTCAAAATTATTAAAGAACAGAATTAATAATACAGGAATTCTGATTTATTTCATAGAGTCTTGATACATTTCCTACAACAAATGTAAACAAAGGGAAGTTATGAGTTTGGTGAATCCATTTGTAAATATATATAATAAAGGATTCATAGACAAAATGCAAAAATGTTCAAAAAAACCCCACAAGAAATAAAATTTAAAAAGAGAGAAACAAAACACCAAATTAGACAATGGGAAAAATATAGTTACAGATGTTTCAATGAGAAAATGTGCGTAGAAAATAAATCATGTGAAAATATGTTCATTATCATTAGGGAAATTCAAATGTAGAGTAGAATGCAATGTTAGTCCATGTCCACGAGAGCAGAAAAAAAATCAAAGTAGCGATGATAGCAAATACTGCTGAAGATGCTGTGAGATTAGAACTCTCCCACACTGTAGAGAGTGAGATGGTAAACACGTTGGAAAAATTAGTTTGGGTATGTATAAAACTAACCAGGATCACAGTATACTATTAGACAGAGCCTTATATGGCATGGAGGAACCAATCTTATGACATCACATATTCTGTGTATCTATCATACAACAGTTGCATTGGTGAACAATCATATGTAGGTTGGGTAGTGGTTGGGATGGCATGTGTGGAAGAGCAAGTGAAGGGGTTATAGGTGCACATGCAGAACTGGAGAAAGCAGAGTGAACCGAAAGAGTAGGTTGTGTTCTAACTGCGATGGTTTCCACACATGTATAGCTGCTATAAATTGCACAGAATGTCACATATATGAATGCATGCACATACTGAAATAGGTGAGGGAAAAGCTTAAAAAGAATTTCATCATCCACATCTTAAAATGTTTGGGTTTAACTAGTAAATAATGTAAAAATTATCCTTGTATTGAATAGTTTAAAAATGCCCTTGTGCACACAAATATCACACACACAGTCATTATTTCTTAAATAGTTGACAATAATTACTTGAAGAATGATTGCATGAGATTAGGAAGTAAAACATGGTTTAGAAAAGATTTAAAGAGATTATAGGATGTCCGTAAGGCATCCAGAACTAATCAGAAGCTTGCTTCTTTTATTCAATAAAAGGAAAGTTTTGTGAGATCTATGTTCATTCATTGGAATTTAAAAACTTCTTAAGGTCAAAATTAAAATATATACTGGGAACCAAAATTGAAGTGAGCAGGATACAATATATATTTCTTAAAGTAAATCGATGTAAATTTTAATTAGATATATTCTAACTAAACTATGATATGCCCTTTCCTTAAGAGACAGAGTTATGAAGGGGTGAGGGGGGGCAATTCAGCCCCCTAGGTACCAAAAGACATTTCTACATGTGCAATCTGAACAAGGTCTTCATACTATACCCATGCCAATTCTAAGCTCTGACACTGGACAATCATTTTAACCTCTAGGACATTGGCAGATGGAACATTGGATAATCCTCTTTGTTTATTTTTTCTTTTATTTTCAACCAACAAAAGTTAATAACCCTGACTACTAGATAAAAGTAAATTGTGAATTAAAATATGGTGTCAGAACCAAATGTACATTCACTGTCAGAAACTAGTGAAACATCCAGAACAAATCATAAGCTTGTTTATTTTCCTCAATAAAAGAAAATTTTGGAACATCTATGCTCATTAATTTGAATTAAAAAACTCCTCCTTATGGTCAAAATTAAAAGGTGAAAACGGAACTAGAATTGAAATGAGCAGGTGACAAAATACATTTCCTAAAGTAAATTAATGCATAATTTAATTATATATATTCTAATTCAAAGGTATCTGGAAGTGGGATGAGAGTTTTCTAAATGTTCAGTGCCCAAGCCATTATATATTAAACTGTGTGGCAATATGTCTATTGTCAAAATACTAAAACTTGGGAAGTTTTAACAATACTCTCTAATTCCTTAAGACGTTCCTCACAAGGCTCTTCAGACTCCAGAGTCATTCTGATTGATCTCCTGGCGTGTCTTTGGAGTTATTGGCCTATGTTCAGCTGTATCATAGAAGTGCTACCTCATAAAGGCAGAGACAGATTAGCAGCTTCTGTTGAAACATTTTGCACATTTCTGAGAGGACTGCTGGGAACCCAAGTTTAACCTTCATGAGACTTGAAAATTCCAACTGTGTGCCAGTCTCTGTGTTTGTGGGAGGGAACCAAGCTCCTGGAAGAAACATCACTCCCCACCCACATACCAGGAAGGAAAATTGGCATCAGAAGAAAAACATATTCTGTTAATTATATTTTACTTCCAGCGTCTTTTAAATCAAGCCAGAAAACAAAAAAAAACCAACATGACCAATTGCTTCTTTTACCCTTGAAAAAAACTTTTGAAAAAAATCATCAAAATTATAAAACCATTTATCTGAGTAGCTGCATAGTGCTTGTTGCTTTTGCCTGTGGCTGGTCCAGAGTTTTAGAGTCACGTTTATTCCTTTCAAGCTGGTACAAAATTGCATCAAATTGTGCAAGGATAGGGAGAGTCGGCATTGCTTTGTGAAGATCCAATTACTCATTCCAGAATCACAACACTGGTCACTAGTCACTTTTTTGAAGTGATGGGAACATTTCTTATTCAGGCATTTAAATTAATAGGTTATAACCCTTAGAAAGGTAGAGGAGAACTCATGAATTTAAAAATAGAACAAAGACTATTTTAAAGAATGTTTGAAGATTTTGTGACACAAGTTGATATCATCAGATATTAAATATATAATATATATACCTATACATATGTGTGAATAATCTGTATACCAATCTGTGTATAATATATATATATATATATATATATATATATATATATATATGGTTTATAAATATATATTTTCTACAATAGGTGTGTATAACATGACAGGTAGATAATAGATTTATAGATAGATTGCAGCTAGATGACAGATGATAGCTAGAGAAATAATAAAGGCTGGTTTGCTATGTAGATAGGTAGATGATAGGTAGGTAGATAGATAGACAGACAGACAGATGGATGAATGGATGATAGATACATAGGTGACGGGCATCTCTGATCCCTACATTGCAAAATTTAATATTAAAAATTTCAGCATCCACCTCATGTCAAATGTATAAAATTCTATACCTGACCTCAAGTGGCAGGCTATATCAACATACTCAATTATTTAAGATTTTTATATAAAATAACTTCAGGCTATGTAAATACATATATATGAAGCATAAACAAATTGTATCTTTTGACTCAGGTCTCATCCCCAAGATGTCTCATTATATGTAAGCCAGTATTCTAAAATCAGAAAATTCCAAAATCTGAAACATTCTAGACTTCAGTATTTAAGATAAACATTCCACCTATGGGTACACAGGTGTGCATATGTGCATTATGATTGAGGTAAAAACGACTTATGGTTTCCTGAACCTTTAGTACAAAGGGGACAAGCACAGATGGTCACCTGGGCCACAGAGTTACTGTTCACCACGGGATCCCATGATTACCTGAGTTCATCCATTGCAATATTCTGCACAAAACTAATGTTGGTGAGTGAGAAATAAAAGAAAATCCAGTATTGCAAATTTTATTTCTGGAGTCAGAAAAACACTAAATAAGAAAATAAATATTTTTTATTTCACCTGCCAAGAACTCAAATCTCAAATGACATAGCACACTTAAGAACAGTCCTTATGGTCATATATTCTTTGGTACGTGATAGTATATTTACTACTTTGCTAAAAGTTTTTAATAGCATTCAAATTCAGTGTGTGTGTGTGTGTGTGTGTGTGTATGTGTGTGTGCATTTGTTTGTTTGCCTGTTTGTCCACATGTCTGTAAATGCAAAGGACAGTTGTATTTTTGTCATATACCTTCATAGGAACACTATAGCTTGGGATGACATTAAATGTTCTGTGCTGTAGATTATTTTCTGAGCCGCCACTGGATGCTGAGTTGATTTCAGCCCAGAGTTGGTTCCAGCTCTGTCAAGCTGTGAACTGAATCTCTTAGTACTAAGTCTGGCTTGTGATAGAACAGTTTGTCCTGCACAGAGTGAAAACATCTTAGCTATAGAATTTTAAAACGAGGAGTGAGTCAGAGTTGTTTGAATTCATTTGGACACAGTCTGCAGTATACATTATACCTGGAAGAATTTGCCCCTAGTTAATAAATCCATTCAAACACAGAAACATTCCTGCCCAGAGTGATACCGTTTGCAGTTTCCTCCCAAACACCCAAAAATATAATTATTTTTTCTTTCTTGCTATTATTTTTACTCATGGTAATCTTGTTACCTGAAATGTTTGACATTCCTATATTTGTATTTCCATCTAACAATAACAACATCAGCAACAACAACCCCAACCACAACAACAACTGAAGGTGATTCTCTAAGCTTTAAGCATTGCTCGCCAGAGTGAGAGACTCCACTAGCATGGCTGCTGGTCTCTAACAAGAGTCTGCGTTGAATATCCCAATATGTTATAATACATATTATTTTCCATGCAATGGGTCAAGTGGTAATGAGGCTTGTCCTTTAGCTCAGTACACACACCTACCCAAAGTTGATGCAGGGCTCCTGCCAATGGATTTACAAATTACTTTTAAAATGTTCTTAAACTTTATTTAAAATGCATTAGTTCCCTCTTCATTTTCCTTTCTTCATTCCATCCTAAATTCTCCTCATCTGTATCTCTCTTGTCCCCTGGTCCCCATCCCTCTGTTGTGGCCCTTTTTGTTACTGGCAAAAGTCTTCCTCCTCCTCCTCCTCCTCCTCCTCCTCCTCCTCCTCCTCCTCCTCCTCCTCCTCCTTCTCCTTCTTCTTCTCTTTAAAGAAAACAAGAATTTATTTAGTTTTCTTTCTTTTTTGTTTTGAAAAACCAATATTTAGTTAAACATTTAGCATGTACCAAATAGCAATAGATCTACAGAAAAAAAATATGATACCTAAAGCATAACTTTTAACACTGTAGGAAAGGTGAAGCACAACTGCATACATAAAATAGACATAGTACAATGCAGTTGGTTTAACACACTCCAAAACTTCCAAAAATATTTTGGGATATTCAACCCAAGGTATTATATTGCATATTCATAAACATCTCTCTCTCTCTCTCTCTCTCTCTCTCTCTCTCTCTCTCTCTCCCCCTTTCTCTCTTAGTATGAGCCAAGAAACCTGGCTACAATAACCACTTTAATAACACACTAATGGACAGAAGGAATTTGCTAAAAATTTACTGAGCTATATAATTATAATGATAGTGAACCTGTGTAGGACGAGTAAGCTGTGTAACCAGGAGAATGATGCTGGAGCAAGATCTTAATAGATGAGCCCCCTATTTAGTTTACCTATCTAATAAAAAGTATCAGTCTTGAAATTTTATGCATAAATAGACTCAGCAAGTTGTATGTATGGCTTATGCACCTACATAAGTATATAACAACAGTAACACTATAAATAGATAAATGTGTTGCTATTGTTTTCCATGTCACAAAACAACCGCAAAACAAAAACAAGGTCACAATGAAACTCCATGGGGATTTGTTATAGTACTCTAAGTAGTACATGAAATCAAATATAGCGAAGTTTGGTCAGTCCAGCACACAACATTACAAATTCTTGTTATATGCTGCTGTTCTCCCACACCAGTGATGGCAATGGTATGATGCCATCTGAAATAAAGCTTAAGTTTTACATTTTGAGAATCATAGGAGTACTTATTTTGACCACTACCATAATGCCACCAAAGAGCAGACTGGTTGGATGTCCTTCAAGATGCTTAAATAATCAAAGTTTATGCATATTACGTTATGAATGACATGAGAGAATTGATAAAGTTTTAAGACTTGGTAGGAGCAGCATTCCACTGTCTCTGCAAAAAGGAAAACAAACGGGAAGCAGAAAGTCAGCTCAACACCTGACTTGAGCTGACTCAACTCAACTCAACCTGTCTTGAGTTGATGTGTGCTAAGTACAACAAGGAGGCAACAAATGGAACAGCTATGCAACTTATTCAACTCCTAAGAAAATGTCTGAAATCTACTGTCCTTTTCAAATATGATGGTGGTTTAAATGATAATGGCCCCCACAAGCTCATATATTTGAATGCTTAGTCCCCAATTAGTGGAATTGTTTGGGAAGGTTTAGGAGTTACTGCTTCGTTGAAGGAAGTACGTCAGTAGGGGTGGCTTTTGAGGTTTTAAAAGTCTACTTGAAACCCAGCTATCTCTTTCTACATCATGTTTCTGAGTCAAGACACAAGCTCTTAGCTATACCTGTAGAACCAAGCTCGCTTGCCTACTGCCATGCTTCCTGACATGAGGGTAATAGATTCATCCTCTGGAATGGTAAGCACTCAATAAACTTTTCTATATGTTACCTTGGTGTCTTACCACAGCAATGAAAATGTAACTAAGACAAATACCTCTGTATTCTACACCTAATTTAAAAAGCAGACAGCATCTTTTTATGGAAAAATGATGAGATATCACGGCACACACAGTAGAACAGCTAAAATCTACCACCAATGGCAAAGTTCAGAAGAGACAGAAATAGTCAGTATTAGTGGAAGCTCCACTCCCGCCATCTTCTTTCAAAAAGAAATATAATCACATCAGGTAAGCAGATGAGTAAAAAGTACTGTTTAAAAACATTAGAAATTTTCAAATAACATATTTGATCATATTTTTCTTCTCTCACAATTCTTCACAGGTCTTTCCCACCTCCCTACCCATTTGGCTGCACATTATCTCTCTATCCCTAAAAAGGAAACAAGAAAAGCAATAATAATAATAATAATAATAATAATAATAATAATAATAAAATAATAATAATAATAATAATGAAATCAAAACAAACTAAAAATAAAGAATGAAAGAAAGAAAATGAATATGACAAATGTTAGATCGATAGATACCCAAACAAAATTAAAATCAAATAGAGCACAAAAATCATGGTCTCTATTTTCACTGGCCAAGAGTGCCTGGTCACGAGGAATGCCCTGGTGTGTGGTTGGTGTCTGCAGTGACACTTCATTGGAGAAATAATTTTTCCTTTTTTCACTAGGTGTCAATTGCAAATAACTTCTTAGAAGGGATGGAACTTTGTGTTTGTTTCCCTTTCTCAGTGCTGTTATTTTGTTTGTTTTGAACCTATGCAGATCTTGTGAATGCTGTCAGAGATTCTGTAATATATATATATATATATATATATATATATACATTGATTCTACATGGGCATCCACAAAAACTAGGGGTTCCCTGGATCTGGACTCTGAAGGCAAGCCCCTAGGAAATGCAGGTGTCCTGGTAGGGGAGGCTCCGGCAGACAGGCTGCAGAGATATTAAGGATAAATGTGAAGAAATAAGACTGGTAGACAGGAAGAAGTGATATTGTTGTATTTATCAAACTCATTTGTGCTAGGTATTATGGTGTTGACTTACATAATTCTAGAACCATAAATTTGAAGGAGTATTGATACAAGTTTGAGACCAACATGGTTTACATACTGAGTTCTAAACCAGCCTAGAGTACAAAGTCAGACCCCATGGTAACACATGCATGCATACATACATACATACACTCATACATACATATATACATACATACATACATAATTAAATGTTTAATAATTTATGGTCACACAAAAATATATACATGGAAGTTTATAGCAGTTTTATTGATGATTACAAAAACTCATAAGCTGCTAAGGTATTCTTTAATAGATAATGAAGAAATACACTTTTATATGCTTGTACTGGAATATTTTTTAACAATGAAAAAGCTATTAGCCATAAAGACATAAGGAGACCTTGAATATGGAATGCCACAAGGGGAAAAATTCAAGCTGCAAAAACTCCACATTGTATTGTGGTTCTATTCATACTTGACTTAATAAAATGTAAAATTACAGAGAAAGTAAACGGATATGTCACCATCAAAGTTGCATGGGGAAGAAGGATAAATGCTTGGAGCATGTGGTGTTTCTTAGAGTACTCAAACTCTTCTGTATGACACTGACATCATGGGTCCAGGTTGGATGTTAGCTAAAACCCGTAGATTGCTACGGTCATCCAATATTTTAAGGAATAGAGCTGAAAGAGTAGCCCTAATGTGATCTATAGTCTTCTATATATGTGTCAATATTAGTTTATCAAAGATAACACATGTATCACTTTAAATCATGATGTAAAGAATAGGGAAACACTTGAGAATAGATTTCTTTCATGGCCTGGGGAAGGAAAGATTATATATGAAAACTTGCTTTGCTTTAAAATGTTATTTCATCTTTACATTGATAAACCCATAAATATCATACAGCATGAAATTTTGAAGCATATGTATCCTGGAGGTCCAAATAAACAAAATAAAAAAAAAATCATTAATTTCACATTCTCTCACACTATAAGCATAGTAGTGATTCTTTAGTGATCTTTATTTATTCTGTCTAGAAACCTCTGTGAGCTCCACTCAACTATATATTTCCTTTTCTTCTGTGGTTAAGAAGCCAGTATAGGACATTTGCCTGTATGTTATTCCAACTGTGTATTAAGAAAAAAGATAACAAGAGTTTGTTTTTGTAGACTCTATGGACGTACTGTTAACTTACTTTTAAATATTAAGTTTCTGTTGGCTATGACAAATGAACCAAAGCACCATCCTTAATCTATGGATTACCATTTGCTCAGAGATGAAATGAGTAGGAAGTTTGTTTGTTTGTCTGTTTGTACAGAGTTTTCTCATGTTTATGGGTTCCTTTGGAGAAGACCACAAGGAAGATGTAGTTCCTAGTTTTTATGCCATGATTGACTGCTGTTGGAAAATTCCCAGGCTCTCCTGCAAGCACAAAGCTCCTATTTGGTGCAATAACTCAAATCTAGGGATTCGGTTTCTCTATTATGTGCTAGATGCATCTCCTCCCACTCAGATCTGGTCATCTGCACACAAGCAGGGGAACAAAATACAATCCACATCTATTAACTTCACACTTTGTCCCTGGAGAAGATCAACTATAGTCTTTTTTCATGCTTATTAATAATACTGCTTTTGTCTTTGCTAACACTCTTCTAATCCTCCAAGAATTTACTTATGAGTTTAATGCATGGGTGCAATTTACATACATATATCTTTATTTCTTGTTCAATACTTATACTTCTTTCTATTTATTATCTAAATAAATTTTGGACATGCTGACTTCATTGAGCAGAGTGAGTCCCTGGATCTACATTGGAATTCACCAGATGAGTGGTTATCTGTACCTTTCTCAGTAACATGACTGGCTCCTCTCACTACAAAATCTCTAGTTAAATTTTCCTAAACTTGGCTCAATATAAAGTTATGTTCTTTCTGCCCTACTCTATGACCAGCCAAATCAATTTCCACACATTTTCCTTAGGTTTCTGCCAATATAAATGAGCAAAGTCTTGCAGATTTTATGGTGTGTAGCTGTCATTGAAGGTCAAACTTTATTCTTGTTTCTCTGGAGGGTGCTGACCTAGGACTAGGAAAAATGGCACCCAAATGTGAGGTATTAGGGATAATAGCATCATTTCATGAATAAATTGTCAGGGAAATTCATTTTTGGTTCAAGGTAGGTAGACTGGCCTCCTTTAAGAGTCGAGGATATTCAAAATGATCTGAACTGATTTGAAAGTTCTAAGATGTTGGCTTTCCCAAGGATCCCCAACTTTTCCTAACAATAGAACAGGTTGGCTTATATATTTGAATTTGTTTTGACTGAGTGACACATAGAATTTATCTCAGGTTCCAATTTAAATATAAGCCTGTTCTAGATGGAAAGGAGATGAGAAATTATTTGGCTTTTGTTTATCATTGAATAACACAATCTAATCATTCTTTCATTTGAGCTGACTATCTTATTCTCAGTTCTTGTTATGAATTTGTTCAACAGTGTGACTCAGAAGCTAGTGGACATTTTTTTCCCACTAATTCTTTGTTTTAGTTACTCTTTATGAAATAGATATAGCATCCACTGTGAATCTCATGGATCACCATGTTGACTATTTTCTTTTTATATCTGCACCTAATGGTTTGAATCACCCAAATAAATTTGCCATTTTCTGTGTTCTCCTATGTGTAAATCCTGCTGGGTTTAATGATAATGTCAATCAAGCTTTGAATTGAGAAAAAAGACTCAAGCCAGTTTGAGCAATGTATGTTCTTTGTTTTTGTTTGTTTGTTGCTCTTTTTAATTGCTGTTGTTTTTGTTTTTTCATTTTTTTTTGTCGTTTGGTTTTGGGGCTTTTTTTCTTTTCTTTCAAGATTTATGAATGTAGGTAGGACTAGATTCTGATTTCTAATTCAGCGTCAAGACAGATACTAAAACAGACACAGCAAAGCCTGGTCAACAGTTCCTTATTTTATTACCACTATGAAAAAGCTCTAGTTATCTCCAAAACACACTGATCAGGACGGAATCTGTACTGAAACTTTTTCTAGAAAATCCATGAACTGGGCTTCCCTTCTGCCACGTCAACCTACAAATATTATATTATACACTGTGTCTTTCTTCTAGAAACCTAGGAAGTTTGTGACTAGTTGATAGCAACATTTGTAATAATGTAAGTGCAGAAATTCCTAATATGAATAGCAAAATCTCAGACACAGTCCAATGGGTCTACTTTACTGTGCTCCCAATTTATAAACACTATCACACTGGCTATTCATAAATCACATGTAAGCAAACCAAAGAGAAGCCATTTGCTTCCCACCTTAAAGGTTAGGAAAAAAGAATAGTTGTGGTGTCTCAGAGCACCATATACATCATGTGTGTTGTTTATATGACACACATATAAAGTATGTGTTAATTTAAAAAGTACATGGAAAAATTATGTCAACTTTGGGTATATATTTGGCTATTTATTCCTGGTGCCAGGCATTGAAAACATGGAAGCTGTATATTTTTTTAAAATTTCCTGCTTCATATGTGTGTGCATATGTACATGCTATATGTGTATATGTATTTGTATATGTGCATACAATGGGTATAGGCATAAGCGTGAGCATGTGTGTATGCATGAGTATGTGTATATGTATGTAAAATCTCCCACATCTCCTTAACACTATGCTGTATCAAGAGAGTGGATGATAGCTATTAGGCCTGAGGTATACTAAGTGAGTAGAAGAGAGCAGAGCTGAAACACTAATTCTCCTCACACAGACTTTGCTTCATTTCTTGTGCTTCTACTTCACCAAGTTACCAAATATGAAAGTCACCATGTGTCCTCACCTAAACATCACACTTATACTGTTTTGTTAAGTAGTAATTTATTAAATTAGATAAAGAATGAATCAAACCCATGGCAATTCATTGTCTTTCCTTTCAATGAACCAAGAAGTTGTGTGGAATGCAGCACTTTTGATTGATTGGTGCTTTTGCCAACTATTGGTACATATTTTGAATATGTCTCAGTAATGTTAGTAAGTTGTTAAGATATCAGTGGCATATAAAAATGATCTATCAGAAAAATTGCAATTCCTAAGGCAACGTGAACAGCATCCCAGAACATCAGGAGGCCTCAGGATAAACAACCATCATCTAATCCCTCAAATATTTATTTTGTATGTTTGACTTAGAGCCCAAGTGTAGGGCACATGGACTATGCCACCAGAGGGATGGGGATGGGACTGGTGAGGTAAAGTGTGCTCAAACTTCAGAAATCTCAGAATTTGAGACTGGCAGGAGTAGAGCTCTCTTCCTCACCTGTTTTCATGCTTGCTTTGGGCCATGTAACTATGACCCCCAACCAAGTGATCACAAGCAATCAGTCATGTAGCTCAGCTCCTGGAATTCTTCCCCATGCAAATGGAGCATCAGCAGGATCTCAGCCTCAGCCAATAGAATGTATTTGCCACCTCCCCCCAATCCTATCACACCCCCCAAGTTTCTTATAGTGCCTGTCCACATACAATGAAGCAAGAAAGTTATTTCACCAAGGATCATAAGAGACTGACTGTTTTTACTGAGGTGTAACACCTGGGGGATGCTACATGTTCCCCCAAGCAATTGTTGGACTTTTGGCCCACCTGCCTGTCCAGGCTCCTGTAACTTTGCAGAGGTTTACATCAGAATGCTTGCTCCGGACTTCATCGACTTCAGGGCCACCACTATAGCCACTGCCAGGACTCGGGACCGTGGCACCTGCTCTGTGCCAGCCAACTGAATCTCCTTATTCCTTTTCTAAGAGATGTAATACTTGGGGCTTTCCTGGATGGACAAGAGCCCTGTGGACCCTATTCTTCCCAGACTTTGCTTCATCCTCCTTGGTCTGGCATAGAGAAACATCTGACAGCCCTGAGGGAAGAGGCAGATCCGATCTAGTCCAGACTTTAGGTATCAGGGCACCCCATCAGGAGTGGTGGAACTGTAACCACACACAAGTGTAGCTATAAAACTACAAAAGTGTACTTTGGGAGCATTTTAAGGGAGTGGAGGTAGTAAATTATCACTAAAACAAAGGTTCACAGGAGGAATATGAGAGTTTCAGGGAAATTTGGATTAAATGGGAGGGTTATCCCAAAGGAAGCATGCATGAGAGGCCAAAAGGAAGGAAAACCACCATTCCACAAACCACTTAAAAAAATCATAAGCATGGTAGAATACATGTGAAGTGGGTAGTGAGTGGGTTCATAAGAATTAAGGGATACAAAAAAATCCCATGGAAGCCAATTAGGAAGCTTTTTGTGCAAATCACATGGTCGCCCAGGTCTTTAATCCCAGCATTCAAAGGGCAGAGGCAGATGGATCTCTGTAAGTTTGAGATCAGCCTAGTCTACAGGGGCAGTTCCAGGATAGTCAGGGCTACACAGAGAAATCCTTTCTTGAAAAAAGGGGTGGTAGTTCAAATGAGATTATCCTGCTCAAATGGACCATGTTGCTCCAAGAGACATGGATCATTAGATGCAGCTCTTTGTATAAGGCATGCCATACCTGTGAGCTATTGGGTAAGGATTCCTCAACTGTCTGCAAACAACCCAGCTATTTTCATTGCCTGTGCCTACCCACCGTTATGGATAAGACCCTACTGCTGAGGCCACCTCACATTAGCTACGGCGTGTAGAGAAATGGATCTTAAACCAACTGGGAAATTTCTATGCCTCATTAGGTAGCTTTCCTGGTGCCAGAAGATGCTATGTAGGCTACTGGGGATGAAAAATAAGTGATATTATCCAGTGCTGGAGCCTGAATATATTAATAGTAAACAATCTGGTAATTCTGAGGTACTAACTGCTTCATGATTGAAACTGAAGCATGCTGCATAGAAGAGAAGGTTCTGTCTCATAATTTTTGAAAAGAAAATTAATGGAGAAGTTATGGCCCCTGGGTAGAACTTGCTATTGTTACTTTACTAATTGATCATATTGTCAAATTGCCTTGTGTATTGGTTACTTTTATATTTCTGTGATAAAGTGCCACGACTAAGGTAACTTTCAGAGGAAAGTTTTATTTGGATTAAATAACAGAGGTATAAATGTTCATTATGCCAAGGGGATGTGGAAGTCATGGGTAGGCATGGCAGCAGAAACAGCTGAGAACACATCATAAACATCAAGCAGGCAGCAGAGAAAGCAAACTTAGAACGGCATGAGTCTTTATATTCTCAAAGCCTGCTTCCAGTGTCACACCTCCTCGAATAAGGCTACAACTCCTAAAGGACAAAAACTGTGCCATCAGCTGGGTACCATGTGTTATAATGTCTGAGATTATGAACAACATCTGACTCAAACCATCATACCTTCTAAAACTTTATGTTTATACCCATAAAATTTGGTCAAAGATTTTTATTTTTTACTGACAAGCAACCAGTTGAGAGATGCATAACAGGTCAAGGTGCTGAGAAAGATTCACTGATTGATCAGGCCTAAATGGGTCAACCAACCCTGCAGCACATAGTCTGAGTACAAATCTAGGATAAAGATGCAGAAAAAATGTAAGAAGCAAAGGATGAGGGTTTGTGCTGCTGTGAAATTCTTCTGGACATAACAGGGCTATTGCACTTATGAAAGCATAGTAGCTGCCAATACCTTCTTAAGACCTACACAAGATCAAACCAGTCAGAATTCCACTATAGGTCCCAGAGACAATCTCCCCAAAATATCCTTTACTATGAGGAGGGGTGGGTTTGGCTAATGGTAGGTTGCATTTTCAAGTGCATTGTCTCACATTTGTGAACATATGGGTAGCACCAACTGAACTTAGTTGGTTATCAACAAAGGAAAATGACATGAATTGGGGAGGGGAACATATTAAGAAGTATACATGGGGATTTGGAGGAGCCAATGGGTGTAGATGTGATTTATTTTATTGTATACCAGTATGAAATGCTCTTTGTTGTCATTTGAAAGCTGAGCTTGTGTTCTGGATAACATGCCTTATCAAGAAGGCATACTGTGCATGTCTCTCTTCCTTCTGCTGATCTATATGTACCATGTGGAGCTGTAGCAGTCATCACAGTATTTGAAAAAAAAGATCAACCACTCTAAGATCCATTGCTAAAAATAATCTATGAAAGCCCTTTCTTACATAATAAAAATAAACTCTTCATGGTGTAAGTTACTGGAAGAAGAGGAAAGAGAATAAGAATAGGAATAGGAATAGGAATCGGAATCAGAAGAGGGAAAGGAAAAGGAAAAGGAAAAGGAAACGGAAAAGGAATAATAATAAGAAGAATAGGAAAGGGAAGAGGAAGAAAAGGAAAAGGAAGAAGAGAAAGAAGAGAAGGGGAAAAGAAGAGGAAAAAACAAAGCGCGCGCACACACACACACACACACAATTTTTTGGATTTTCTTGGTTGTATTCAATAGTTAACAAATATCTCTATTTTGCACTATTTTTAAAGATTTTGCAAATAAATAATTCACAATTCAGAGAAGTAAATTTTCCATTTATCTAAAAGCCACTCAATGTTAGAATGGAGTCTGACACCCTACAGTTCCCACATCTATTCATTCTTCTCTGTTGAACATTGTCTCTCTTAACTCAGAGGTTATAGAGCCTTGTGTGTGTCCTCCAAGCCCCTGTGTGGACCATGAACATAGTTGAATTTGAAGTGGTTCAAGAACTAAGATCACAGAGATAGCAGCTATTCAGTGATAACATAACTGTCATTTGTCAGAGAAACACTGGTGGCACAGCAGCTTGGGGACTTCTCATTCTCTGTGCTTCTATGTCATGCTGAAGATGGATCCAGTTTCCTGTTGGGTCTTTGCACTTTCGACAGGTGGATGATACCTTGCATTCTACTAATGGAAATCATCAATGTCAAAACAATTCCATATCATATTTTTCTGAACTAATGACAATTTTAAATAACAAAGAGATAAAAAGGGAGATAAAAAGGGAAAGGAAGGGAGAGAAAGGTAAAGTGTGGAAGTTATGTCTGGTTCTTCTTCCCATCTCCAGGCTCCCAGAAATAAGACACAAACTCATAATACACACACACACACACACACACACACACACACACACAAACACCTTATAGCTATATATACAAACGCCATATAGCTAGACTCTTATCTGGCTAATTTAAGATAACTCATATATTTTAACCTACATTCTGCTACATGACTGCTAATCTTTGCTCAGTTACCATGCATCTGTTTCTTTACATCATCCTGGACAGATCTTCCCTGCCTGGATCTACTGCAGAATTCTTTCTGCCTCCTGCATGTCCCACCTTCTATTTCCTGCCTAAGCAAGAGGCCATGGGCTTTTTTAATAGACAGGTGGTGCATCCATACAATATGCAAGATATTCTCTTTACAATAAGGGTCCTAACAAAGGTGACCTTACTGGGAAGAATTAAATAATTCATCTTCATTTTCTGATCCAAGTTTATTATATCCTTTCAATCTGAATTCGTGAGTGAAAAATGTCACAATAGTTTTCATAAAAGGGCTTTGGTAACATGTGTTGAATTAAACATAGAATGTGTTTAGGTTGGAGAGATCACTCAGCAGTTAAGAGCACTTTCTCTTGCAAAGTATTCTGGTTCTGGTCTCAGAACACATGTGATGGTTCTGTAACCATCACATAGCTTATCACCTGCAGCTTAATTTCTAAGGAATCTGATGTCTTCTTTTGACCTCTGTGTGCATCAGGCACACAGGAGATCCATGTACATACATATACGCAAACATTCATATGCATAAGATATTAAGTTTTGAGCTTTTAAATAATGGACATGTCTTATTAAAATGTTTATTATGAATCTGTTAAGAGTTTAAAGGATAACTTATAAGACAATACAACTCTACTTATAGTAAAGTAGCTTTTAAAATGTTGGGTTTATATGTTAGGATATAGAAAAGTATTTTTTTCTTTGTTTATTATCCCCAGTTTATTGCCCTCTACTCCCAAACAAAAAGTGTTTTATACTGTCAAGGGCATGATTGGACCATAGGTCATATGAATCAATGAAAAGGGTTAAACCTCTCATTGCCCTTTTACCTGTCTTTTCTACATTTCTTTCCTGTCCAGAATTCTTCATTTGATCTTATTATCATTTTCCCAGGCTCGGAGCCATTTTTTCACTGGGTAAAAAAGATGTCATTCTCCATTGTTCTCTAAGTTTGAAAAGACAACTATGAAAAAAATTGGTTCACTGGGAAATCAAAGAATAGAGTTTCAAGGCTGAAAACATGCCAAAAGCTATAAAGAAGCCACCGAGGTCAGGCAAAGAAGAGAATCTGAAGAATTCTCTGTAAGGATGTCATTGGCAATTAGGAGGTCACAAATGACCTGCAGAAGATCCAGGTCAGTAGTAGGATATATCATATGACTAACTGTAGAGTAAAAATAAAAGATACAAAAGTCATAATAATATATGTAGTTTATTTTTAGAAATATTCAGATTAAATTTAACTTCCATCACACAGTCAGTATGATCAAATTTTATTAATTAAAATAGAGGTTTTAATTATCTATTTATTATCACTTACAGTAGATTTTAGTGACTGGTTTCAAATGGAGGTTCTTTATGGTGGTCTCTAGTGACTTTTGTCATATACTATTGTGACTAGAATATCAAGTGACAATCCATAGCCTCATATGTTGAGCCTTTGGTTCCTGCATAATGATGCTTTTTTTGTGTGCAAAAACTCTAGAATGTGGGGCCTAGGTAGAGGAAGTAGGCCATAGGGACACAACTTTGACCATTAATCCCAGTCACTATTCCTTTCCTGTCTTTCTGCTCTTTTTTCACCATGGAATGAATAGATCTCTACTACCATATATTCCTTCTGTAACCATCTCTTTCCAAGCTCACAGAGCCAAGTGACCACGAGCTATAACAACTTCTTCCTCCTTCAAATATTGTCGGGTATTTTGGTCACTGTGACTCAGTTGGCACACTCATCTTTAAGTTTGATGGTGTTGGCCATCTAAAATGACTCATTTGAATGAATGACATTGATTCTTGCAACTCTCAGTTTATGCTGGAATTTGGTTGCAGACTGTATTGACACTGTGGATTAGGACCTCACTCACCCCCTCCCACACACACACATGGCTCACCTATAGCATGGTGCGGTGCCACATCATCTTCTTAAGAATGAATGTCCTTATTGGCCAAAGAGACAATAAAACACATCATTATCAGCTCTTCTCCAACCTCAAGTGGATTTCACATGTCATATTACATGGCACATGGCATTGAATTAGAAATAAATTATATAGCAATATGTTTTTAAAATTCTGTGATACATTCTGTGCATGGCACCACATCCATAAGTATATAGGCAACACAAATTGGGATTAATTGATTGATTGTGAAACAGAGAGGACTTAAAGTTGGGATAGAGTCAGTGTGCACTGAATCTGGAAGGAGTTAGGCAAAGAAATAGAGAATGATTGTGACCAAGATACATTGTGTGCATGTATAAAATTTTTTAAAATTAACAAAAGTATTTTATCAAATTTCTCTATTACATGTCATCGAACTACTACTACAGAGAGAGGCTTATAGTTTACAATACATACAGAATTATCAGAATGAAGAAAACTAGTTTCCTTCAGGAACCACAACTGAAAAGGCATGTCAAAAGCAATGCCACTGGCTATAGGGAAAATTGATTTATAAATATGACAAAAAGAATGAGACAAAACAGATATTCAAATATTAAGAGAACACAGATTAATCGATAACGTAAAATTTTATTACATAGTGTAAGGCTAAATATTTACCACAATTCAATATTGGAATTTTTTTTTTAAATAAAGGTCTCTATGGTAGACAGAACATGGCAGAGCAGTAGATAGGAAAAACAAAGCTCTTACTCTGAATACACAAATGTTTGAGGCCGAGCTAGATATAATTCTTTATTTACACATGCACTCCAGTACCCACATTTTGCCAAAGCATTTTGCTCCCAGCCAATATTACCCTTGTACCTTGTTTGTTTAATTGATTGCAAAGTTATGTCAGCCTTCACAACCAAAGCGTCAAATATTTGCAGACTGGAGAATGTAGTATTTGGCATAACATGGTCCTTCATCCCAGATGCTACAGATGCTGGAGTTTACACAACATATCCACCCAGACTGAAACCCAAATCTATTGAAGTAAATAGAGTTATGTCCATAGATTGCTTGAAGTCTGTGAACATTACCAACACTCATGATTGAAATTACAGCAAACAAAATGATACTGGTTTTCTGATTCATTGGTAATGTCAAATAATATTTATACTCTGGGTGTTAGAAGATCCCATGTAAGAAAGACATTTATGAGACAAATATTTGTGTTCTGTGTTTGAGAATCTCTTCTTGTACTTTATTCCACCTCTAACTAACCATGCTCGATAGACTTTGCTCTACTCAAACAGACAATGTGATACCCTGGAGTGTGACAAATGCATCACCTCTTTTGCCTGGCACTATTGTAGGAGTCTACTGTTTAACAGTTTTAATCTGCACTTGAAAAAATGGTCAGTGCCTTGGTATCTCTGTAGAAAGTCTTAGCAGGGTAGGGCATTCAGAACTGAGGCAGGAGGTCACTTGATCATGTGATCCTAGCCAGAACAGGGAGCAATCAAGCAGTTCTGGAAGGCTGCTAGTCAGCAATGCATAATGGTGCTGACTATGGTGGCTTTTGCTTATTGCTTCAATTGTTCTATATTCTGTTAATACAGTGTGCCACATACATGACAGGTCCTCCCTGGATGATAAAGTAGGAACCCACCAACAGATAGAAAAGTAAATGGCTGACAGAGGAATAACTTCAGTGGTGGAGTTGTTCTTGAAATCTACACTAGAGAATGAGATGAACAAATAAGAACATTAATGAACAAATGAATTAGTGAATTAATGGAAGATGACTGGCTTATCATCTAAGAGCTCTTGTGCAAAGTGAGTATTTGTATTGAGATTTCACCAATCTGATCCTAGTTGATGAAGTATGCTCTACTAAGAAGTAAATTAATATGCACTCACTGGTAAGTGGATATTACCCCAAAAGCTCAGAATACCAAAGATACAATTCACAGACCATATGAAGCTCAAGAAAAAGGAAGACAAAAGTGTGGATATTTCACTGCTTCTTAGAAGGAGGAACAAAATACTCACAGCAGGAAATATGGAGACAAACTGTGGAGCAGAGACTGAAGGAAAAGCCATTCGGAGACTATCCCACCTGAGGATCCATCCCACATACATTTACCAAACACAGACACTATTGAGGATGCCTTGAAGTGCTTGCTGACTGGAGCCTGATAATGGCTGTTTTCTGAGAGGCTCTGCCAGAGCCTGCCAAATACAGAAGCTGATGCTAGCAGCCAACCTTTGGACTGAGTGTGGTGTCCCTGATGGAGGAGTTGAAGAAGGGACTGAAAGAGCTAATGGTTTGCAACCCGATTGGGGGGGGGGGGACAACAGTGTCAACTGGCCAGAACCCCCAGAACTTCTGGGGACTGGATCACCAACCAAAGAGTACACATGGAGGGACCCATGACTCTGGCCAGATATGTGGCAGAGGAGGCCTGTGTTGGACATCAATGTGAGGAACAGCCCTTGGTCCTGTGGAGGTTCGATGCCCCAGTGTAGGGGAATGCCAAGGCAGGAATGCAGGAGTAGGTGGGTAGGTGAGGGAATACCCTCATAGAGGCAGGGGAGATGGGATAGGGAGTTTCAGAAGGGGAGACCTGGAAAGGGGATAGCATTTGAAATGTAAATAAAGAAAATATTCGATAAAAGAAAAAAGGAAGTAAATTAATGTTTAGATTGTATTGAGTTGTGAAGCAGGCCCAGTACAAATGTCTAAGATTTTGCAACCTATGGTTTTATAACATACCATACAAAAGAAGTGACTAAACATAATAGTATTTCAATAAAATGTCTTCAGAAATCTTTTGATATAATAAAGATCTATTAAGATGACCACTGGGAGTTTCATAGTTCACATAGGGCATTATTGTCTACTTGGCATAATCTCCCTAGCTTTGACAAATGGAAGAATACTGTCTTAGTCAGATTTTCTATTCCTTCACAAACATCATGACCAAGAAGCAAGTTAGGAAAGGGTTTATTCAGCTTATACTTCCAATTGCTGTTCATCATGAAAGGAAGTCAGGACTGGAACTCAAGCAGGTCAAGGAGCAGGAGCTGATGCAGAGGCCATGGAGGAATGCTGCTTACAGGCTTGCTTGCTTGCTTCTCCTGGCTTGCTCAGCCTGTTTTCATATAGAAACCAAGACTACCAGCTCACAGATGGTACCACCCACAGGGGCCCTTCCCCCCTTGATCAATAATTGAGAAAATGCCTTACACCTGGATCTCATAGAGGCATTTTCTCAACTGAAGTTCATTTCTCTGTGATAACTCCAGCTTGTGTCAAGTTGACACACAAAACTAGCCAGTACAATTGACCCCTTGTCAACTTGACACACAAACACATCACCATTAAGCCTTGACCCTTACTTTCTTATTCATCCCCAAGACCTAAATAACTTTAAAAGTCCCACAGTCTTTGCAAATTCTTACATATTAACATTTCAGTTTCTTTTAAACACCCAATCTCTTATAATTCCAATTCTTTTAAAAATTCAAAGTCTCTTAACTGTGGGCTCCACTAAAATACCTTCTTTCTTCAGGAGGAAAAATATATCAGGGCAAAGTCACAATCAAAATCAAAATCAAACTCCAACTATCCAATGTCTGGGATCCACTAACGAACTTCTGGATTCCTCCAAGGGTTTGAGTCACTTCTTCAGCTCTGTTCTTTGTAGCCCACACGACTCCAGATGCCTGTACTCCACTGCTGCTGCTGTTCTTGGTGGTCATCTCATGGTACTGGTATCCCCAAAGCACTGTTGTCTTCCACTGCAACTAGGTTTTATCAACAGCCTCTCATAGGCTATCTTCCTGGTGCCAAGCCTCACCTCCTTTGCATGACCCCTTCAGTCCTGGATCATCAATTGCAACTGAGGCTGCACCTTCACCAATGGCCTTCTGTGGCCTCTCACAGTGCCCAGGCCTCAGCTGCTCTTCATGACTCCATGACTTCAAAACCAGTTCCACCTGGGTGACTTACATATTACCAAGTCCATCCACAGCACAAGGTACTACCCTGGCTATCTCTGGAATGCAGCCTCTGTGCTCTCAGAAAACACTCATCAGAAGATTTCACCTCAGTGATGCTGGTCTCTTCCCAATCACCACCAATTTCCCAACTCCAGCTAACCAGCACCAATAGTCCCAGTAATGCAATGGTTTTGCTTTAGTAGTTCTGTTTTCTTGTTAATCACATATGATCCTTCAGCCCCAGCTAACCAAAACCACAGAACCTTCACAGTCAAAATAGCAATGGTTATGATAAGAGTCTTTAATCTTCCCTCTGAAATTTCATAAGCCAGGCCTCCATCTTCTGCACTGTTCTCAACATTATCTTCCAAGCTCCTACACAACATCTCACAAAGCTCTTAACACCAATGGATCTTCTAGCCCAAAGTTCCAAAGTCCTTCCACAGTCCTCCCCAAAACATGGTCAGGTTGTCACAGGAATACCCCAATACGCTGGTACCAATTTGTCTTAGTCAGGGTTTCTATTCCTGCACAAACATCATTACCAGAAGCAAGTTGGGGAGGACAGGGTTTATTCGGCTTACACTTCCAATTGCTGTTCATCACGAAAGGAAGTCAGGACTGGAACTCAAGAAGGTCAGGAAGCAGGAGCTGATGAAGAGGCCATGGAGGGATGTTTCTTACTGGCTTGCTTCCTCTGGCTTGTTCAGCTTGCTTTCTTATAGAACCCAAGACTACCAGCCCACAGATGGTACCACCAACAGTGTCCTTCCCCCCTTGATTACGAATTGAGAATGTACCTTACAGCTGGATCTCATGGAGGTATTTTCTCAACTGAAGCTCCTTTCTCTGTGATAACTCCAGCTTGTGTCAAGTTGATAAACAAAACTAGCCAGTACAAATACCAAGAAATCAGTAGACAGGAAATAAATTCTCCCAATTACATCAAAAAGTCATGCATCCTTTTTGTGATTATATTCAGTAAATACTTGTTTGTTGATTCATGTAAGAACTGCATGGTACTTATAATGTCATGCCAATATCTAATTCTACTTTTCGCTGAAATATATGTGCCATTTGTGTGTTTAATGACCACATTTACATCATATAATGTAGGATTATTATGTTACATTCTTAAACAATGCAGATGTAAATTCAAAGTTTCATGAAACAATGGGAGTCTGGATGCAGAGTTAGGCTGAGCGCACTCACAGGTTTGTGCTCCAAGCCATTATCTCCTGTGTCTCTCGAAGTATTTATTTGACAGAAGTTGGCAAGACCAGTGTTACTGCATCTTAACCTACCTTACCAGACAGTAAGAATGGAATTTCACCTTGGTGATGGTATTATGAAGAGTAGGTG
This sequence comes from Rhynchomys soricoides, assembly GCA_019843965.1. NCBI lineage: Eukaryota > Metazoa > Chordata > Mammalia > Rodentia > Muridae > Rhynchomys > Rhynchomys soricoides. The sequence goes on from JADRCH010000102.1 coordinate 11,793,630, forward strand.
GTCCAATCGACAAAACTGAGGGCAAAGATTGCTGTGTTCCTGAGATTATCTGAATTCCAATCCTGAACCAAACTCTTCCTTATATCTTGTTAATATGCCAGTATCATCAGTTCTCTGAGTAGAAAGCTTCTAAGTGTGGTATCATAAAGGAATGTCAGCAGGAGGCATGCTAACATGACAGGAAGGAGACAGGCAGATCATGCATTGTCCTGCTGGTAAACTTAAGGAGATGCCTGTATCTGCTGTGAACACTCTTGCTTCTCCACCACAGTAAAACCATTCTACACATTTTAAAATTCAAAGCCCCCAAGCTATAGATTGTAGCATGGGTTACATTAATGAGGAAATATCAGCAACATGCCAGAGCCAAATAGTTTTAAGGGAACTCAAATTTAACTGGGTTTAAACCAATTTTCTGATAGCTTAGAAATTTTTCTTCATGAGTCCTCAGTTCTTTACCTGGATCTGAAGAAGCTGCATAATCTAAAATAATTTTCAGTTCCAGAATTTTCAACTCAGAAAACAAAATTATGGTATCTGGTGGGAATTATTAAACAAGTTTAATGATGGTACACAGTAGAAGCATTTTAAGAAAGAAACTGAACTGAAAAATTTTTCTCTGTCCTACAAATGGGTAATCTGAGTAAGGGACCATGCCTAGGAAGTGAGGCACCTGTAACTGCACAGCCCCATGTCCAGGGTAGATGATATTCTTCTACACAGGGTTCTCAGTTTGACTTCAGGATGTGACAGAGGAAGGGGAAGCATACAGTGATAGTGGTACAGGTCATGTACCAGTGTTCATAAAATCAGTTGTCGCAGTAAATATTATTTGGGGGTTTCTACACTACCTTAGATAATTTAGTTCCCAAATAAAAGACACAAATTTCTTATATTTATAATAAGCCTTAAAGGCACTAGAGTTGAGCAGAAATCTGAATAACACTATTCAGAATAATATTGTTAGGTGTTATTTCATAGTATTTAAATATGACTATGAGTACTCAAGTTAATATGAATAATTAATATGATAATTTCACAAGTATGAAAGGTTGCTGTTGTTGTTGTTGTGTGTGAAGCCATTAGTATTCTAAATATAAATATATGAACATATAAATACATATATGTATGTATATATATACACATATAAATATATGTAACCATCCATACTTCAGCTTTACTCTATGTATTGATCCATTGATGTATATTTGTGTTGAATCCTTATTTAGTTGGCTGTGAGTAATAGCATACTGAATTTGGATGTGTGGAGATTATTAAATACTTTGATAATGTATGGTTCACCTCAACAATCTGAGAACTAAGCAACTTAATATATAATGTCACCTAAAAATGTCAGAGCCTTGCTAATACTGATTACATCCTAAAAATTAGATTGATGGATCCTATGATAATTCTACTTTGAACTTTGTGAAACACACATGTTTTTCAATAGTTGTTTAAGGTTTCATTCTCATGAGCTGTATAACAGGATTTCCCTTTCTTCATACCTTATCCATGTATGGAAAAGACATTCCTGTCCCTATTATATTCATGATATATTTATTGACTATGAAAGTGTGGATATAATTTTGTCACTAGATTATACTTCATAGGTTTAGAGTTTTGATTATTGATGTATTTCTTCAATGTTGTGCCTAATATACAGGAATATGTCTTTATTTTCATGATGTATTTTATTCTTATTTAATGTGTATATGTTTTGGTCACATGTATGTATACAAATGTATTACATGCATACCTGGTACCCAGAAGACAAAAGAGTGATGTGATACCTTTGAATAGAGTTACAGATGTTTGTGAACCATTGTATTGGTACTGGGAACCAAACCCCAGTCTGCTGCAATCAATATCAGTATCTTACACACTTAGCAAACTCTCTGATCTTCCATCATTTTATTTAATTGTTTATTTATTTATTTATTGCATGCTACTTTGTATTCTGAAAATTCACTGTATTCGTTTACTAGTACTAATGGTTGGAGTTTTTCATTTCTCCCCCCCCATATATATGTCCATAATATGCACATAAGATCGTTATCAATGTCACACAATCTATTTCTACTTTTTCCACACAGATATACATATATGTGTGTGTGTGTGTATGTGTGATATTAGTACACACATACACACACACACACATATATATAGTAAATATATACATCCTCTCTGATATATAAGGATGGAATGACTACAAACAATCAAATGTACATCATGGTACTGATAATTAACTGTATTATATTAAATAGATAAAAAGAAGTTAAATGTTCTCATTAGAAAAATTACAAAGCAACCATATGAGATGATGGGTGTGATAAATAGCTTGACTGTGTGCTCATTCCACAGTATAGAGACACACCATATCACTACCTCACACAGCTTCAGTATATTATTTCTTACTTTTTTAATTGTAAAAGCCTTCAAGTACTGTAATATCATTAATAGAGTTATATTTTGTGATACTCTTTTATTATCACAGATATCCAGATTGATTATACAGTTTAATATGTCCTAATAAATATTTATCAAAGCTAAAGAAACTACTAAATTTCCCAAATATCTTCATGTCTCTGTCTGTCGGTCTATCTATCTATCTATCATCTATCTATCTTTCTGAGACACATACACAAACAAAAGCACATCTCTTCATATTTGGCAAGCATTTTAGGACTCAGCACTTAGTGACAGACGCATGAAACACCCTATGAAAATTTTCTATAGAGCTTTAAAAAACTCCAAAGATAGACTGTTTTATTTTCTTTCTTACCTTTCCCTCCTTGTGGCAGCTGAAAAGGCTGCCCTTGTCCTGAACCAGTTTATCAAAAGAAAGGATAATAAAACTGTCACTTCTGGCTGTAGTACTGAGGATACGGCTGATACTTTGGTACTAAGGCTTATTAAAAGTAGAACTCCCTTATAGTTCTTCATATCAAAACTGCTTTCAAGTATTGTTGAAGATCCATGTTATTCTGGATGGAAAAACGGGGAAAAAAAAAAAGAGAGAGAAAATAAGAATTCAAAATGACCTCAATGGAGCACTGAAGTCCTCAAGCTATTAAGCACTTGGCTATGTGGCTGGTTCATGGAGTTATCCAATCTTTCACAGACACAGCCTGGTAGCAGAAAATTAGTTTAAAATTCACTTGCCTCACAGACCTGCTCAAGATACTCAAAATGTGAGGAAGGTTTACAGAATCAAAATAACTGTTGCCCAGTCCCTAGGTACCTGGGTCTGGTTTCTACTCCTCAGTAACTTGCACCTGCAGATAGACTTGTTACCAACACGAGTATTGAAGAAAAAATAGGTAAATATATAAATGACTTACCCTGAGTGAGGAGTAGGCCATTGCCCAGAGTTTAGGCTTAGGGAAAGTGGTCAACTTAAATGATTTCTTCTGCCAGCTGGCCAGGAAGTATATATTATGGGAAAGTATTTTGGGGGCAAAATTATATCTGTTTAAATTCTGAAGATTTTGCTCATTATTTGGACAAAGTAATAAAGACCACTGAGTTTCTTTGTGAATGAAATGGAAATGTTAATGACACAGTCCGGGCTCCAGGCAGAATGATGGAGATTATCTACTCTGCTATGACATCACCAATCCCTCTCAAGCCATCATCCTAGACCATCTCAGACTCCACTCACCCAAGAAAAGCTGTTCTCATACAAATCCTGTCATTCTGTATGATTTGCTAGTGACCTAAAAGTATCAGAAGGATTTTGTGTATTTGTGTGTGTGTGTGTGTGTGTGTGTGTGTGTGTGTGTGTGAATGGGTATACACCTGTATGTGACAGAAGAGCTTCAATTCACATGTCACTCACTGATTTTGTAGACATGGTCTCTCTCTTATCCTGGAACTTGTCAATTAAACTGGGCTGGCTAGCCAAAGATCTATAGGCACCATCATGTCGCCACATATAAAACTGGGATTGCAAGTGTCTGCTTCTTCCTTGTCTGCTTCTTCTGCATGGGTTCTATAGACTACACCCAGGTCCTTGAGACTGAACAGCATGCACACTATCAGCTGAGCTGTCTCTCAAGGAGTTTTGCTTGCCTGTACAGCTATCCCTGTAGCACAAATACCTCCCAGTTTAGAGCTACCCAGCTCTATCTCTATTCTTAGAACAGTGGCTGCTGTGCAGTATTAGTTTCCAAAGACCCCAGTATGGATTGTGTATATCCTCAAACATTGCTCAATTTCAGTAGTAGTTTTTATTTATTTTAAGTGATTGTGACCATATGATGAATATCACATGATTTTAAAATTAAAACCTGAACATCTATTTGAAGCATGTTTGAGACACCTATCTCAGGACACTTATGGCCTTGTACTAATCATTAATGTCACCAATTCAAAGGGAGCTGAACCCTCACTCCTACTGTCTTCATTGTACACACCCTTTGATACAATACAGTTGTTGTCACTATGATGCATGCTATATAATACTTCTTCACAATCTGAGGTAGTGTTTACTAGACCAAGGATAATGCTCAAATCTTGACTCAGATGAAAAAAAAATAACCATAAGGACCTTTAAAATTGAAGTTTGGATAATATATCTGGCCTTATCTACTTCTACCTCCTAATCTTAATGCTGGTGAAGAGAGACAACACACAAATATGCCCCCAAGTGACCCTAAATTTTCAAATAACAATATCTGACATGAAATAAGAAAATTTAAATTAACCATAGTCACAACCACCACCAAGAGGACAAAAGGGAACTGGCATGTTTATTATGTTCCAGGCATTGCTGTAAGTTCTTTGTAACAGGTATTAAGTGTTTCATTCACAACATCTTTGATTGTGCTAACAGATACTTTACTTGATTGTAGGTGAAATGAAAATGGCTTATGCTCTAAGATTAAGAATGCACCAATGGCACCTTATAAAATTGCAAAGTTTCTATAAGGTAAAGGACACTGTCAATAGGACAAAAAGACAACCAACAGATTGGGAAAAGGTCTTTACCAATCCTACATCTGTTAGAGGGCTAATATCCAATATATACAAAGAACTCAAGAAGTTAGATGCCAGAGAATCAAATAATCCTATTAAAAAATGGGGAACAGAGCTAAACAGAGAATTCTCAACCGAGGAAACTTGAATGGCTGAGAAGCACCTAAAGAAATGTTCAACATCCTTAGTTATCAGGGAAATGTAAATCAAAACAACCCTGAGATCCCACCTCGCATCAGTCAGAATGGCTAAGATCAAAAACTCAGGTGACAGTAGATGCTGGTGTGGATGTGAAGAAAGAGGAACACTCCTCCATTGCTGGTGGGATTGCAAGCTGGCACAACCACTCTTTAAATCAGTCTGGCAGTTCCTCAGAAAATTGGACATAGTATTACCTGAGGACCCAGCTCTACCACTCCTGGGAATATACACAAAAGATGCTCCAACATATAACAAGGCACGTGTTCAATTATGTTCATAGCAGCTTTATTTATAATAGTCAGAAGCTGGAAACAACCCAGATGTCCCTCAATAGAGGAATGGATACAGAAAATGTGGAACATTTACACAATGGAATACTACTCAGCTATTAAAAACAATGACTTTATGAAATTATTAGGCAAATGGATGGAACTTGAAAATATCATCCTGAGTGAGGTAACCCAGTCACAAAAGAACACACATGGTATGCACTCACTGATAAGTGGATATTAGCCCTAGAGTTCGGAATAACCAAGATACAATTCACAGACCATATGAAGCTCAAGATGGAAGACCAAAATGTGGATGCTTCACTGCTTCTTAGAAGGGGAACAGAATACTCACAGCAGCAAATATGGAGACAAAGTGTAGAGCAGAGACTGAAGGAAAGACCATCCAGAGACTGTCCCTCCTGGCGATCTATCCCATACACAGTCACCAAACCTGGACTCCAGGAGGTGCTTGCAGACAGTAGCGTGTTATAGCTGTCTCCTGAGAGGCTCTGCCAGAGTCTGACAAATACAGAGGCTGATGCTTGCAGCCAGCCATTGGACTGAACATGGGGTCCCTGATGGAGGATCTGGAGAGGGACTGAAGGAGCTGAGGGGATTTGCAGCCTCCTGGGGGGAGCAACTGTGTCAACCTTCCAGAAGCCCAGAGCTCCTGGTGACTGGACTACCAATCAAAGGGTACACAGGGGGGGGACCCATGACTCCGTCCATGTATGTGGCAGAGAATGGCCTTGTTAGACATCAATGGGAGGAGCAGCCCTTGGTCCTGGGGGAGTTTGATGCCCCAGTGTAGTGGAATGCCAGAGCAAGCGGGACGGCATGAGTGGGTGCGGGAGCACCCTCATAGGGGCAGGAGGATGGGATAGCAGGTTTCCAGAGGGGAGATCTGGAAAGGGGATAACTTATGAAATATAAATAAGGAAAATATCCAAGCCGGGCAGTGGTGGCGCACGCCTTTAATCCTAGCACTTGAGAGGCAGAGGCAGGTGAATTTCTGAGTTCAAGGCCAGTCTGGTCTACAGAGTGAGTTCCAGGACAGCCAGGGCTACACAGAGAAACCCTGTGTCGAAAAACCAAAAAAAAAAAAAAAAAAAAAATCCAATAAAAGAAAAAAGGAAAAAGAAAATGGCAAATATCAAGAAGGAACCATCTCATCTATGATCTGCTTACACTCTACAAACAAGGAAATTGAGCACACATTATTGCCCAATGGCCCAGCCATCAAAGACTTCCTTCCACAGGAAGAGATGCTTAGGATGGAGATACAAAAGGTGTTGGAAACTTTCAGTGTTGTTTTGTTGATTTAATTAAAGTTTTAGAACCTTCATAGGGCTCATAAGCTCATCCTCAATGGGCCAGCTAAAGAAATAAGTGTTGAGGTACACTGTGTAAAGATTGTTTTTGTATTATTCAGTTGTTAATTCTGTGCCTGCAGGGAGCTGAAAACTGGCCTTTTGGTATTGTTATTCTTATGGCTCATCACCTGCCTCTGTAAACCTACTCCTTCCTAACTCTCTTCCCATTGGCTTAATAAAAATCTGACGGCCAGTAGCTGGACAGATAAAACAAAGGCAAGGCTTTCTGGTCTGACAGATGTTCTCTGGAAGAATCAGAGGTGATTGGTTCGTGAAACATGAAGGAAATCTAATGTACTGAGAGAGAAAAAGAAAGGGAGGGGCGTAGCCGGCCATGAGCCTGGAAGTGGACTAGATTAGTCGGGTTAATTAAGTTAGAAGAGCTAGTGGGGAGATAGCCTCAGCTAAGGCCTAAGCTATAATTAAATTAATAAGTCTCTGTGTCATTAATCTTCTGCTGGTGGGTCCAAGAAATCCTGCTATAAATAACATGGAACATAGAAAAAGGCCAAGTATTATGCGTGACTAAGCAGTCCTGATCAATGTGGTCCTATTTCTTCCTGAACTTCATTAGGGCCAGGTTCTCATCTCTCTTACAAAGTAGTCTTACAAGTTATCAAAACTATGTGAAATATCTCCTTGGGTGGCAAGTCTCTCCACTGACATAGGAGGTCAGTTATCAATCGTTTTCTTAACCAACATGACACCCTTTGGGGATACTCTATAACTCCTTAGGGTCTATCATATCAAAATTCTGATGGTCAAAGAAAAAAGCCCAAGTATGTATTTATTTTTATTTTTTATTTTTTAGAATATTTTCACCTGTGCCACAAAGATTGCAATGTGGGGTTTCGTTGGGCTGTCCTAAGTCCCTGAGATCTTATCCTTGGAGGGGACAGTATGCTACTGCATTGCTTCTTCTCTGCTCAGCCCCTGACACTACCACACCCTCCTATTGCTTAATTATGCCTTCCTGTGGTGATAGGCTGCCTCATTCTAGTTCCAAAAGGCATGAGATAAATTGATCATGTGCTAAAAACTCCCAAACCCAGAACAGTCTTTCTTTTTCTCTTTAGAAGCTGATTATCTCAGATATTTCCTGAGAAGGTAGCATATAGCATTAACATATTTTGCCTAGATTTTTGTGGTTCTAAGAGGTAAAGAAGGATACAAATACTTCATGTATAAAGTAAAATTATTTTTATTTGCACACTCAATTCTTGGTCTTTCAAATTTATATTTGCATCCTTCAAGTTGCCCTCAGGGTGATAACAACAAAGATTTATCTCTCTGCCAAAAATTGAGACCTTAATAAGAATCTCTATATGCAGATTTCACTATGTAGCCATAGCTGGCTTGGGACTGACTCTGTAAACACATACTCACAGAGACCATCTAATATTGAAAATGCATATATTTGATAACAGCATCTGTTTTTGGCAGATATTCCTATTTTATCTGCATATTTTCTTTATGAGATCATGCTCTGATTCATAGAAGTATATACGTTATTTGCTACAAGGACCTATTAATAAGAAGCTACATCTTTTTTTTTTTCTTTCCATAGGAATACTTGAGACTACCATTGCTGACAGGCATGCTTGTCCACTCTTTCTTATGGAAAATGTCTTGAGGGTATAGAAATGTTTGTATTCATTGATGCCACAAAAAATTAAGATACGTAATAGACAAATCCACATGGATACATAAGTTGTTATCACCCTGCATCAACTTTCTTTCTTTCTTAAATATAATAAATTAAAAATATAATTTTAAATGATTTCCAGCCCCTGCTTCTAGGATTAAAGGGAAGAAATCTCCTTCTTGGTTGTCTTTCTTTCTCAGTCCAGAAACCTGGAAAGGAGGCTGTGGTTAAGGATGGAGTATGCGAAAATCTTGCTGTGTGTTCCATTGTAGAATAAACAGCCTTGGTCTTTCATTCAAAGCAGATCAGACCATGGACACATTATTCGTTATTGTTTAGCTGCCTGACTTTAGGAAGAAATTACCAGCTTCCTGGGGACCCAGCATTTTAGCTTCAAGTCCAACTGTGCACCTAAAAGAAGGCAAAAAGCTTAGTGGCATTGTCAGCCATTTAACATGAAAAGAACATGCTGTAATCAAGTGGGGACTACTCAACTGTGCCACACTTGGGCCCCATTTTAGGGCTCATGGGAAATCTGCCAGAGACTTAAAAGAAGTGAGGAAATACAGAAAATGTTCTAAACAAGGCCAAGGTAGTTTTTCTCTACATTTTTATAACAACAACAAAGAAAGACCCTTTAGTTGCTTTTTCAACATATCCCCATTTTGCAAAAGCTTCAGTGATGACTACATAATTATCAGAGTCTTGGATTTTTATCCACACGTCAGATTAGAAGGGAAGTTAGAAGCCTCCAAAAATATGATATTGTATTTACCCCAACTAGAGACTGAGATCTAGTTCTTCGTAAGAATAATGATACCTGCTATCTAAATAAACTCTAAAGTTTAGAGTGTTGAAATAATGAAGTTGAGGAGACGAAGTAGATTCTGATATACTAAATCTGGGATGGCTTCAAATAACAGCCGGAAACAATAATGTGAATCTTCTACCCTGTATTCATAATGTCAGAGTTACTGTAGAAATGATGACTTTAAAATTCAATCTCCCCACACTTTTCTTCTCCAAAGATCCAGTTCAGATGTTCTTTTATGTCTCTTTGAGCATGGAAGAATAAAGTCACCAAATGGAGACCCTTGATCTTGGAGGGAATGATTCCTGGTAACTGCTTGGTGCTAGAAAATTTCCTCTAGGATTATTTGCTAATGAAGGCATTTGTATATAGACAAGTGCTCATCCCTAGAAAAGAGAATTATGCTGAGATTGGGAGAAGATAGAAAGAAAGAATTGGACCCTGTGTCATTGTGAAATTGTGGGATGCAGACTGCTAAGGATGGCAGAGTATGAGGAAGATAAATGCATGTGGTCACAGAATTAAAACCAACTAGGCTGAAGTTCAAAGCTAATGAGGAGGCTAGGGAGATGGGAATGTGATGCCATACATTCTTTAGGAGCTGAACTCAGCTCTCTAGCACCCATATAAAAGGCGTGGTGTACTTATGCATATCCATAATCCCAGAACTAGGAAGATGGAGACAGGAAGAGACAGGAAGATCCTCAAACTCATTAGCCAAATAGTCTTGCTAAACTGGTGGGATGCAAGCTTCCTGAGAGATCCTGTCTCAAAATCGTAATATGGAGAGCAATGGAGCAGGATACCCAATGTTTAACTCTAGTCTTCATATGCACACACACACACACACACACACACACACACACAGAGAGAGAGAAATTAATATACAGAAGTAGGTGCACATGCATACAATGTACCTAACACAGAACACAAAGTAGAAAAATGTCTATGAAAATCTATTGAAAACTGTAAGAACTATAAAAATATAATATAGTAAGTTAAATTATACTGGAAGCATATTCAAGAAAATAAGCTTGATGCTGACCATGTGTTGTTTTCAGTTGATATTTTCTTATTAGAAAGATTACTGTCATGTACCTAATAGGGACTCCATAAAGAACTTTGAAAAAATAAAGTAATTGCTTATGTCACTATTTTCATAAACGCCAACAAATGCTCACTCATTTTTACTATTCTCATGGTACATGATACACCTATGCCAGAAATATAACTATCTTAAACTGCTTTTCCCTTAGTGAAGTGGGACTATGATCTTGATTTATTTGTTCCCAGTCTTAGTTAGGTTTTCATTGCTGCAATAATGACTCTGAACAAAAACAACATGGGGAGCAAAGGGTTTATTCCATTTTATAGCTTACAGTCCTTCAGGATAGAAAGTCATGGCAAGAGCTCAAAGCAGAAGCCTGGAGGTAGGAACTGAAACAGAGGCCATGGACAAGTGCTGCTTAGAGTCTTGCTCCTAACTGTTTCTCACTTTGCTTCCTTAAAAAAGCACACACCTCAGGCTACTTGCTTCTCACAAGGAACTGGGGCCCCAAACATCTATCATCAATTTATAAAAGGCTCCCAGAGTTTGCTGCAGGAAAACCTCAACCAAGGTTGCTCTGCTCAGATGACTCTAGCTTGTGTCTAGGTTAGACAAACATCTAACCAGAACATCGTCAAACAGAAAGCCTTCTCTCAAAATTTATGAGTTCCAATAATTAGACTCAGCAGAAAACATATCTGTGTTTATGTCCACATTAAGCTGCTAGACATCATTCCATTTCTAAATTTTAATTGGTCTTTCCAATATGTTCTCATTTGTATAGTTGAGTTCAATAACAATTGACAATGACTTTAAGAGATGAATTGAGAAAACAGTCCACACATGTGCGCATGCACACACACACACACACACACACACACACACACACACACACCGGTTCTTGGACTTGGTTTTAGAATATGACCCTACAATAACAATATAAAAAAATAATAACACCTTTAGCAATAGAAATGTCAAAATACTCCATCATAATTCATACACAGTTTTTGTTCCATTATTGTCCCTAAGAATGAAATATATTGATATGAAAGTAGATTTGATTTTTAATGTAAAAAAGTATAGTTTTATCAATGCAATAGATGAGTAACATTACATTGGAATTTTGATAGTTTTGACTAGAACTATTATTACTTTTATCTTTATGCCAGCAATCAAGAAAGGACTGTCTCCGTGGTTTATGATATAAATATGTGTGTTGAAAGACATTCAAAACACTTAAACCAAACGATGTTGGAGGGCTTTTCAATGCTGGCAGTGGTGCCACATACCTATATTTGAGAAGCACCATTGTAATCAGCTAGTTGATATATTATCATTAAATCATCTTTCTATGTGTGAGAAAATTAACAAGACAGCTCTAACCAAACAATCACACACTTACTTTCACGCACTGAATACAAGAACTAGGGACAGTGTGCTACTGAAAAGCATGAGGTCACCTCATTAGTTCTTGGTTTTGTAGATAAAAGAATTTTAAAAAGTACGCAGAAAGTAGCTTGAGGCCGATTTTATTAGTTAGAGAGAAAAACAGAGCAGGTAAGCTGAAAATTATAGCAGCTTTGGGAGGGCGGGGGGTGATGGATAAGTACAAGAGAGATGCTATGTTTCCTGAGTTTGACGTCAGGTGGGTAGGTGGGCTCAATGAGAGCCACAAGCAGAGGCATGGAGCAGAGGGCTCCTCAGAAAGTGAAGATACCCAGAATAGTCCTGTGGTTTGCAATAATATTTGAGATATTCCACTATCTGAAAAGAGATAGAAAAGGGGAAAAAAATCAAGTTTCTTCTTTCTTTCTTTTTCTTTCTTTCTTTCTTTCTTTCTTTCTTTCTTTCTTTCTGAATTTGGAGCATGGTCTCATGTGTCACAAGAGGCCCTCAAACTCACCTTGTACCCAATGATGTCCTACTGTTCCTACCTAAAATTCTTAGAGAATGCAGGCCTATGGGCATGCACCTCCACACTCAGTTTAGGCAGTGTTGTGGACAAAGCTCAGGCTCTCCTGAATGCTAGGCATGCACTCTAGCAGTGAGCCCCATTCTCAGTCCCAAGTTTTACTTTAGTAGTTAGAGTTCAAAATGCTGTGCAAAGCACGTGCTCTGTGTGAGAGCTCTCCTGGAACATATAAGCCCACATATCATCATATCGTTAAGGGAGTAGTTACTCCTCTCATCTTTTTAAAACTTGGTATTTAGTGTGTGTGTGTGTGTGTGTGTGTGTGTGTGTGTGTGTAAAATACATATGCCTGTGTATGCCACAACTCTTATTTTATTTTTTTTTATTTCAGAATTGCTGTTATGTGCAGACATCATAAAACACACACACACACACACACACACACACACACACACACACACACACTGGATATTTTCTACAACATAAGAGCTGGAAATAAAGTTTCAGGGCAATTAGAACTGAAATTGTCCCACAAAAGTCCGAGGCTCCTCCTCCAGTTCTTCCTTGATGAACATGTGGAAATTCTCACCAGGTTGCACCATGGCTGGCTCTATGTTAGTTGTGTTCAGCTTCTCCTCTATGACCTGCTTGAGGATGAAGAGGGAAGACTTGATAGTCTCCGTCAGAGTCATAGACTTGTGGTAAACTTCTTGCAAGGAGCTCTGGGAACCCTCTGAAGCAGGGCCAATTGCTTGAGCATCTCACTGTATAAAGGTCCCAGTTGGGTCTATGTGAAACAGTTGGGGTCCTTTCTCATCAACTCCTCCAAATAAAGCTACTCCAAAGGGAAGGTACATGGCACCTGGATCTGCATCCTTTTCTCCAAACTGCCAAGCCAGATTGGACACAGCCTAGGTCATGCTCTCAACTGTCATTGTCTCATTATAGGTAAACCAGTGATTCTGTGTTTCCACTCTGGCTTTATCACTAAAGTTTCAGCATCAGCAATTAGCCCATTCATGGCACAATCTAAATGAGCATTAATCTCTACAATTTTATCAATGCTACTAGGCTCCATTAGTGGAAGATAACTCTCTTCTCCACAGCTAGACATAAAACACCCTCTGATGCCTGGATGCCAATGGCCATAGAACTAAACTTGATAGCCTCAATGGCATATTCCACTTGAAATAATCTTCCTTCAGGAGAAAAAGTATTCACACTCCTGTTGTACTCGGGTTGAGTGAGGAACAAGAAGAGGAGGCCACAGTTGCTACATGGGGTTCCCAAAGGCCACATGACTAAAAGCAGCACCCTAATCAACCACATCGACCCAGCATCAATGCACCACAACTCTTATGTAGAAGGCAGATTCTGGGAGCAGATTCTGTTTTCACTGTGTGGGTTCAGATGGTTGAACTCAAGTTGCTAGGCTTGGTAGCAGACACCTTTACCAACCGAACCATTTAGCTGGTCCCCATCATCATTTTAATATGTCTTCGTGTGTATTTGCTTTTCTGAAGGTTGATTTCCTGGTCAGGTGATTGATAGGCTCAATTAGATCAACAGTTCTCAACCCTTTAATGCACTTCCTCATGTTGGGCTGAGCCCCCAACCATAAAATTATTTTTGTTGCTAATTCATGACTGTAATTTTGCTACTATTATAAACTATTTATTGTAATTATCTGTGATTTCTGATGATCCTATGTGACTTCTGTAAAACAGTCATTCAATCTTCCAAAGGGATGAGACACACAAGTTGAGAACCATTGAGTAAGATTAACATTTAAGCAGTGAGCAATAGTATTTCTTTATAATCTTATAACCTTTGGGAAATTTGTAATTTTATGTTTGTACCCAAGGCTGAAGATACAACTCAGAACATAATGGATTAATGGAATTAAAGTTCATTAAAATTAAAATACCCCTGTAAAATAGTCATGCCTTATCAAGAACAAATAACTTTCTTTTAATGAGTTTTAACAAAAACCTCCCACCTTTTCTTCTTCCCTATCATACATTATTTTAAATCTTCTTTATTTAATTAAAATACACTTCCAACAGTTCCTCTGCTTCTCTCATTCTTCCTATGCCTCTAATGTCCAACCACCAAAAAACCTTCATGGCCAAATCTTTAGCCCTTTTTGTCACTGATACATATAAATGAATAAATATGTAAGTGCCATCTGCAGTGTTGTCTGTAAGGGTATGTTTCCAGGGCTCACTCTTGCTATTGGGTAAGCAAATAGTGGCCTCATCCCTGGCAAAGACCAATTCTCACTCTCTTAACTGTTGCTAAATGCTTATAGATCTTCATCTTGGCATAGCATCCAGTGAGATTTTCCCCATCAATGTTGGGTTTCAACTAGTGTTGATATTGTCCAGGTCTTATTTAGGCAGCCATGCTGTGATTTTAAAGCTGTAGTTTCCCTGTCATAGCTAGAAGGCACAAGCTCATGGCTGACTTCCTGGGCCTCATGCAAATCCATCTTTCTACTCCTTCTCTGCCATGTTCCTTGAGCCTGGTGTGCAAAAGTTGTGTTATAGATTTATCTATTAGGACTGGATACCCCTCAGTCAGGTGCCCTCTATGTATTGCCTACTTGTTTCTGTCTGCAATGTTCTTTGTGATGCAAAAAGTTCCACTTATCTAGGTCTGCACTATGAGTACTGGCTATAGGTCCTTGGCAGGAAGAAGGTCTAGGAACCTAATATTTTTAGTCTCTAGTAAAAGAAATTAAGATGATTCCTTTCCCCTTACACATGAAAAATTCCAAGAGGTACTTGATATTTTAAAGAAAGCATTTGTGATATTTTTCCCTATCTTGAAATTTGTATACAAGGAGAAAATGGAAAAAAAGGGTACCAAGCTGATCATGGGAGAGAAGTCCCATCAGAGCCTGCTCATTGCCTGACTAGCTTTTAAATAATGATATGATATATAGTTACTGTACTAGCACTGGGAAGGCTGAGTGAGGAGCATAAAAATTTCAAGACCATCTTAAGCTGTATAGGGTAGACTTGTCTCGAAACAAACAAGAAAACAATAAAAAACATCTTTAATAGTATTCTAAAGTTCAGTGTTTTCCCCCTTTGCTTTCTGCTTCTTCAAGCTTAAATCTCCTAACCTCCTACACACACACACACACACACACACACACACACACAATCTCTGAAATACTCGGTTTACTCAAACTTTTGTATTTGGATGTATTTAATTATTTCTTTCTATAAGAAGAAGAGACAGAATCTCCAATGCCCGCCGAGAACCTTGTCCTTTTTACAGGACCTCCCTTACAACAGTCATGCAAGAGTCTCTCCCACAGGCTCAGCCTGGTGGTCTCGGAAAAATGATTCTTAACTGTCTCCAGCCTTCGTTTTAGGAAAGAGCAGCGATCACTGAGGCCAGTTTTCCTTTGGGAATTGTCTGAATTACTTGTCCATGTGAGTGATGGGCCTGGTAAAGTGTCTAATTGATTGAACTTCCTGGTGTTTATTATTCTAATAGTCCTGAAGAAAGCCTGGATGATTCTCCATTAGCCCACAATGAAGCTCTGGGGGAGCATTTCCACAGCACTTCAGCTCTTGTTAACCTAAAAGTAATTGGGCATATAAATTTGGAGGGTCTTATTTGTTCTGCTAGGACTAAGTGGATTAAAAAGAATGGCCATATTTACCCTATTTAAATATTCTGTTCAAAGAAAATATGCTGAAACATTGCTAACTGCTCTGAGTCCTGAGAGAACAATCTTGGAAGGACACCACTGCTTATATATTAGGTGCCACACCATTTTCATTTGGTCAGAAATATCCACATACAACAGCTATGGCACCCAATATTTCCTCTTATGTGGCAAATGACATAATAAATGAATCCAGTTATAAAGACAATAGATAAGTTCCTTTCTCGTTTTTCCTCTTCTGTATATTCTACCTCAACCTGCAATTAGTAGAGACAATATTGTGTAAAAGTAATTGGAGGGCTCAGGTGACCATTACAACAGTCAACTGAGGAAAATGAAGTCAATGCAGAAAAGCCTTTGAGAAATTGGTAATACAGAGTAGTATTGGAAAGAAACCTAGAAGGATGCATCTAAGAGTCAGCAGCACTAAAGCTGCTGGAGCAAGTAAGGACAGCAGAGAACAGAAGATCAGGTGTAGGCATTGGTAGTCCACATATCCTCTGCCAAATGATGGTGGAGGGATTCCTGTTGCATTTTCATTTGATCCACAGTTTGTGTAACAGATCTATAGCTCCTCTGCTTGAACAGTCCTACAGGGTAGCTGAAAGAACGTAGTCGTTTGATATGATTGATGAAGTATTGGGTTGCCTTGTTCTCCAAAATCAATGTTGAGTCAAAGTAGGTGTGGGTATCACATGCAGTGGATCTCATCTATCATTCCTGATACTTCTCTAGCTTTATTTGAAATCTTGAACTCACTCAAATCTAGATCCATTGTCCATGTTTCAAACAACTTCACAACAGTATAAGGAACAAATTTATGTGGGATCCAAACAGATCATTGGGCTCCATATCAAATGCATCTTTTTGTATACTGCCATGACTCCCTAACATACCCCAGAAGTCACTTTGGGACTACAAGATGGGATTAGATAAGTTGTCTGTAGCTGTATAGGAATCCTTACCATGCCAGGATTACTATAGCATGGGACAGACCTTTGGCCAAAGGGAAACGGGATCTGGTTTATAAATTTGTTCTCAATTATCCTTTAGTGTTATTTCTGTACTTGGAGGACAGTAAAGAACAAAAAGATGTTTTCACTGAAACACAATAAAATGAAAACAATAGCATGACTGTGTCAGAATAACAGAAGGTGTCAGGGTATTGAAAACTGATCTGTGTCTTTCTAGCATTGAGTGCTGCAGTTTAGGGATCACCCTAAATGTTTTGAGATGTTTACTTTCTTTTCTTTCAGATTTTCATATATTACTGCAAACTTTCAGAATACAATACTAAGAAACTCACAATAAACCTTTCTGGGTACCTTCTGGGTAACACTCTTCACTGACCTCTGTTCTCTGCTTTCCTTTCCTTTTCTTTTTTCTTGGGACTCACTCCCTGGCAACTCATATCCGAATAAATACACCACATGCAGGTCTTTGTTTAAGTCTCTGATATTTTGCAGCCTATGTGATTACAGCCATATGAACATTCAGAGCAGTGAGTAGGGAACCTTGTAAAGCAATGGGGATTCCAGGTAATGTGTGTTTTCCCACAAGAAAAACCTATTTGTGGAATGATCTTCATATCTTTGAAATACTTGCTTTTTACGTTAGCATACAAATAATTAGTACTCTCTCTGTACCTTCTCCCAGCAGTGGAGAATATGGATACTGAAGTTGCTACTTCCTGTATTCAGGTAGGACTCCCAGTGGAGGGATAAGAACAGCAACCCATCCACAAAACCTTCAACACAAATTGTGTCCTGTCTGCAAGGTGCGCAGGGATAAAAATAGAGCAGAAACTCTGTTTATGCTTGCAGGCATAGCATTACTGTCTTCTGAGAGACTCCACCCAGCAGCAATGGAAAAATATTACATAGAGCATGGCAAGTCTTCTGACTGAAGGGCCTGGAGAGGATAGGAACTTCACAGGAAGACCAACAGAGTCAACTAACCAGGACCCTTTAGGGTTCCCAGAGATTGAATCACCAACCAAAGAGAGAGTACAGGCTGGATTTAGGACCCATACACGTATGTAGGAGATGAGCAGCTTGGTCTTCATGTGGGTCTCCTTCTCAAAGAGAAGGGGAAAGTGGAATAAGGAGAAGCCTTGAGTGAGGGAAGGGGAACTGAAATAAATAGAAGGGCAAATATTTGGATGTAACATGAATAAATTAATTAATTAAAAAAAAGAAACAGATTAAAAAAGGGGAAAAATGTCCCCCTAGTGGCTCAAGTATTGCAGGATTGGCCTATATTGCAATAATATTCAGAGAAGAGCCCTTTGAGAGGTGACTTTTCAGTGATAGCACTAACATCTTTAATGGATTAATTCATTAGAGTCAGAGGGCTGTTGAGAAGTCTAGCTGTAGAGAGTTGGTGCCTGGGAGCAGTGTGCTCGTGGAGGCAATATTTGCTGCTTGCTTCTCCTATTTTTTCTCTTTTTTTCCATATCATGAGCTCAGATGCTCCCTCATATGCTTCTTAACATGAAATTGTGCTGCAAAGTTGAAAACCATGAGCATTTTTTCAGTTTTCCCTTATTTATTTATTTAATTTATTTATTTATATTTTTTATTCATTCATTCATTCATTCATTCATTCACATTACATCCTGATTGCAGTCCCACTTTTACTTTCACTTCCACATCACACAGTCCTTCCTGCATCTCCACTTCCCCTTGGATACCAAACCACTATGGCACCTCAAATCACATCAGAACTAGGCTCATCCTCCTCCACAAGGCCACACAAGGCAGCCCAGTTAAGGGAAACAGGATCCACAGGTAGGCAAGATATTCAGGGTAAGCCCCTTCTGCTACAAGGTTGTCTTTCATGCAGAACAGAATATCACTAATAGTGTCAGGGATTGGTTCTTATCCATGGGATGAGTCTCAATTTGGGGCAGTCTTTTCTTGGCTATTCCCTCAGTCTCTGCTTCTTCTTGGTCCCTGCACTTCATGTAGGCAGATCAAATTTTGGGTCGAAGGTTTTGTGGGTGGTTTGGTGTCCTTATCCCTCCTCTGGGAGTCCTGCCTGGCTACAGGAGGTGGACACTTTGGGTTCCATATTCCCCCTTCCCCACTGCTAGGGCTCTCAGCTACAGTCACTCTCATAGACTTCTTGGACCTTCCCCTATCGCAGGTATCCACCACCCCCCGAAACACAATGCAGATTTCTTTTTACTAGACAGCAATACACCAAATAACCCTATTAAATATGGGGTACATACCTAAACAGAGAATTCTTGACAGAGGAATCTCTAAAGGCCAAGCAGCACTTAAGGGAATGATCAAAGTCCTTAGTCATCAGAAGAATGAAATTCAAAACTATGCTGAGATTCCACCTTACACCAGTCAGAATGGCTAAGATAAGCCCTCAGTGGAAGGAGAGGCCCTTGGGCCTGAGGGTGTTAGATGCCCCAGTGTAGGGGAATACCAGGGAGGGAAGACAGGAGTGGGTGGGTGGGTGGGTGGGGAACTACCCTCATTGAGGCAGGGGTGGGGGATGGGATAGGGAGCTTCCAAAGGGGAGACCTGGAGAGGGGAAAACATTTGAAATGTAAATTAAGTATCAAAAATAAAAATAGATTATAGATAATTAAGTAGGAAAAAAAACCTCAAATGACAGTACATGCTGTTGAGGATGTGAGGCAAGTGAACACCCCTCCATTGCTGGTGGAGTGTAAACATGTACAACCACTCTGGAAATCTCTTTGGAAGTTTCTCAGAAAATTGATAATATTTCTACATGAAAACCCAGCTACACAGCTCCTGGGCATATGCACAAAAGATGCTTCACCATACCACAAGGACAGTTTCTTAAGTATGTTCACATCAGCTTCATTCATAATAGCTGAAAACTAGAAACAATCGACATGTTCCTCAACTGAAGAATGGATACAGAAAATGTGGTTCATGTATACAACAGAATACTACTCAGCTATTAAAAACAAGGACATCATGAAACTTGAAGGCAAATAGATGGAACTAGAAAACATTATCCTGAGTGAGGTAACCCAGACCCATATAGGTATGCATGGTATGTCCTCACGTGTAAGTGGATGCTAGCAGTAAAGTATAAGATATACTTTATGCTATATTCCACAGACCCAAAGAAGTTAAATAACAGGGAGGGCTCAAAGAATGGTGCTTGCAACTCACTCAGAAAGGGAAATAAAATAGATATTGTAGGTGGATGGAGGGAAGAAACTGGATGGGAAAAGGGATGGGGATGGGATCTGGTGCTTAGAGAGTGAGCATTCTTGCTTTCTTCAGGCTTATTTCCTCAAATGTTTTGTTACAACCATGAGAATCTGCCACATGTTCATGTAAAGGATGCCTCTTTTTTTTATGATATGTATGTTGATATTAGGGGACTGAGATGACAAAGGGAGCCACAGTCAATTCTATAGTGATACTTCTAATGATATTTCACATTTGGTATTCCTATTTTTTGTTTTGAATTAGAAATTGATAAATTAGGATAGAATATGTTAATGGATTACCATGGGTGTTTTTGTGTGTGTGTGTGTATACTGAATAATGAATTCAAATTAAATAACATCAATGATATTAAATAATAATGTTCTTGTAAGGAGAATATTTGGAATTCTTTTAGAGTTTGAGTGTTCAGTACATTACAATTTAATTGCTTACTATGTTGTATGAAGCATTTCCATGAAAAAGAAAAAGTTTTTCTTTTATCTAGCTGATGCTCAGTACCTGTTGAACATCATCTATCTGTTTTCTCCAGCCCTCAGTGGGGTAACCATTAATTCACTCTCATTCTCTCTTTTTTTTTTTTATTTTTTTTTATTTTTCAAGACAGGGTTTCTCTGTGTAGCCCTAGCTGTCCTGGAACTCACTCTGTAGACCAGGCTGGCCTCGAACTCAGAAATCCTCCTGCCTCTGCCTCCCGGAGTGCTGGGATTAAAGGCGTGTGCTACCACTGCCTGGCTCCTTTTCTTTTTTATGTCTTAGTGACCATACAAAGTAAGAACATGCTTATTCTTCTTATGCCTAGCATAATGCTCTCCAATCCTATGGGCTGCCAAAGATAATTTTTATCTATTTTCTAAGGCGAAAAATTTTTTTTTGTGCATTCATTAACTTTGCATTACCCACTCACCTGATAATGGACAGTTATTTTAATTTGTTACCTTGCTATTTTTCTATACTGTATAATGAACTTTATCATGTGGGCATCATTTTCAATACTTATTTGAAATTTTTACTGTGAGTATCCAGAAACAAGATTTCTAGGTAAGATGATAATTTTCTTTTTACTTTTTTGTAAAAAGAAACACTTCTGCTCTGAATGTATTAATTTACATTTCAACCAATATTTCACAGTTTGCCTTTTCTCCACAATTTTTTTTTGAGTTTTTTTTTTTTTAAAACACCAATTTATCGAATGAATTGGGAACCACATTGTAGTTATTCCTAAAACATTAAGTAAATTTTACTACTGGTCTAAAACATATATTTGATGCCTTATAGAGAATACATATCAGGATCCTAAAATTTTACACTCTAAATAAATATCAATGTTGAAGATAATCTCTAAAGTGCATCTGTTCATGTCTGACTCTCTTGTCAACAAAGTCCTGCTGAAAGCCTTACATAAATGCTTCATATATTTAAAAGCGTAGTCATTGTACTAAGAGCTCAGGTTGGGGAATGACTCTCTGTTAGAGTAGTCTCATGGAATTAGGGTATAAAGGTTTTCAGAAAGAAAGCTAAATGAGTGTGGCAGCTTGTCTTAGAAATACCTAAATTGCCCTAAAGTCAAATATTAGCAGTAAAGATGATTTATTCATACAATTATTTCAACCCCTTCAAAGATTGATGAGATTAAAGATATAATTACCTGTTAGTAAAGTCTCCAATTAATATACCTTATCAAGAAATAGTGTCTAATTTTCATGCACTTTTTGTCTTTTCTAGCATTTATCAGGGTCACTCAGTAATATATATTAATTGTATTATATATTATGTTATATTATATCATATACTGATTTTTGAAGTCAATATTGATGATTTAGGAAATGATGGTTTTGAAAATATCAATATCTTGAAAGACCAGGTATTAAAGATTGAACCATGTTAGGATAGAAACGGCCATAAAATAATACCATTGTTTCTTCAGGTTCTGGGGACTTAAATATTTTAGCATTCTTCACATTTGGGGAATGCAGGAAAAATTAAAGGTAGGTGTTACACAGAGTGGGGCACATAAAGTTAAGTTTCAAAAATGTTCAGTTTTCCCAATATTTCTATGAGCTATTCTGTTAACCAACTCTAGTAATGTTTTAGTTACTATGTTTCCCTTAGGGTAGATGAAGCATCACTACTAATAGGCAATCTTTAGCTTTTCAGTATTTAGTACTAAAACCATTTTACTTATCCTTAATAGTTCTAGCAGAACTTCTAGCTATCCATCTTTTGGAACTGTTTCACTAAAGTATAATATAGATGAGAATGCTAAACAAGCCTATTTTATGTAAATGTATATAGAGAAACTAGTTATACAAGTGTTTGTGTGATGGTTAAATTAATCAAATTACCTAGTATTCCGAGAAAAATGGTTCCAAAATTGTAATACAAAAGCACAATATTTATATAAAGTGGCTCTTTGTTCTTCAATTTACCCTTTTACGTCATTTTCTAAATATTTGCTGAAAGTTCATTCTTTACCTCATGCTGCCTACAATACAAGGAATCGTTTAGATTAAACAACACACACAGACACAGACACACACATACACACACACACACACACACACACACACACACACACACCATTAAAAATAGTTCCTTTGCTTGAATCTCACTCAGAGGGGAAAATAAAACAGTCATTGGAGGTAGATAGAGAGGGGAAATGGTTGGGGGAGAGGGGATAGAGATGGGAACAAACGGAGTGGGAGGATGGTTTGGGGAGAGCTGGTGAGAGATGGCCTGGAGGATGAATGGACATAGGCAGCTGGGGAGGGGTAGTTTGCATCTCTGAATGTGATTCTAGATGAGGCTCATTGCAGTGGAGGGTATGGATCCTGACATGACCACCTACTGTAGCCAGGCAGGACTGTCAGTGGAGGAATAAGGACACTAACCCATGCACAAAACCTTCAACATAAAATTTGTCCTGCCTATAAGAAATACAGGGACTAGGGATGGAGCAGAGACTAATGGAATAGCCAACCAATGACTGGCTCAACTTCAGACCCATCCCATGGGCAAGGCACAAATCCCCCCCACTATTAATGATACTCTGTTATGCTTCCAAACTGTCCTCTGGAAGGCTCTATCCAATGACTGACTGAAACAAATATAGAAGAGACCTATAGCAAAATATTAGATGGAGCATGGCAAGTCTTCTGGAAGAGTTAGGGGAAGGACTGAAGGACCCAGAGAGGATAGGAACTTCACAGGAAGACCAACAGAGTAAACTAACCTGGAACCCTTGGGGGTTTCCATAGTCTGAACCACCAACCAAAGAGAATACACGGGCTGGACCTCTCCCCACACCCAATATATGTAGCAGATGAACAGCTTGGTCTTCATACTGGTCCTCAATAACTGGAGTTGGGGCTGTCCCCGACCCTGTTGCCTGCCTGTGAATCTTGTTCCTCTAAGAGGGATACCTTATCTGGCCTTAGTGGGTGTAATAATTTAAATATGCTTGGCCCAGGAAGTGCCATTATTACATGATGTGGCTGTGTTGGAGTAGGTGTGGCCTATTTGGAAGAACTATGTATGTCACTGTGGGGGTTGGCTTTGAGACTCCTCTTAGCTGCCTGTATGTCAGTCTCCACCAGTTTGCATTTGGAACAAGATGTAGAACTTGCAGCTCCTTCTCCAGCACCATCTCTGCCTGAATGCTGCCATGCTTCCTACCTTGAGGACAATGACTAAATCTGTGAATCTGTAAAGCAACCCCACTTAAATGTCATCCTTTTTAAGAGTTGCCTTGGTCATAGTGTAACTTTATAGCAATGGAAACCCTAAATAAGACAGTTGGAGATGGTGCACCCAGTCCTGCAGTAAACAAATTTCATTTGTTCAATTTTATAATAATATAATCTCTCTATATAACACTTCTTCATGGGAAGAAATACAAGTATTTATAAGACATTTTGCTTTCTTAGGTTGCAGCTTCCTGTGGTCAGCAGGTATCTAAAAACACTAAGTAGAGAGTTGTAAATATAAACCAATTTTTAAATTTTGAGTTACTTACTAGTATGACTGCCATAACAAAATCCTGACTGTTTTGTCCTAAGAAGAACATGAACCCCTACTTCTTTCATTATAACAGTGTTTTCTGTGATCATCTCTCCATTAGTAACTCGTGGTTATTAATGTGACTCTCTTGTTACTACTGGCATTCAATTGTATTCAACAGTATCCTCCAAATGCAAGTGTAGAGATGCTGGCAATGCCATGAGGCTATTAGAATTCACCCTGTAAGTGAAAAGATGAAGTTAACTTAATAAAGAAAGAATATCATATGCTGAAGTTGCTAAAATGTATGGTAAGAATAAATTGGGAAAACATGTATAGTGTTTGAGACACTACATACTCTCAGGAACCTGCTAGAATTTGGCACACATCACGTAAGGATGAGGAAGGGATATCAAGATAACTAACATTACAATGATGACCACACCCAGGGTTGCTGAGAATCATAGGTAGATAG
>JADRCH010000102.1:11818266-11885562 GCA_019843965.1 Rhynchomys soricoides
TACAATGATGACCACACCCAGGGTTGCTGAGAATCATAGGTAGATAGAAGTGATAAAACCCTGTGGAAATGAGAACCAGATGTGCTTCTTCAGTAAATGATTAAGCTATGTCTTCCCATATAAAACAATTACTAATGAATTGAGTTCTCCTACTTCTAGGTTGAATACAATAAGGACAGAGATAAGATAATGGCTTGTCTATTTTTCCCTAGTATGGCTTTGTTTATTTATTTTCAATATAAGCTTTTATTCTCTTGCTGATGTAAAAGCAATTTTTATTCTCTACAGAATTCATTATTCCCTTTCTGCTTGTTGAAAAATATAGTAATAATACCTTTGGCTAAAATATGTTAATATTGTAAATGTAAGTCTTAGGGATAATTCTAATGCTAGGAGAATGTCAATTTCCTCTTAAATTTTTCTATAGGATTGGTTTTGTGTCAGGAGCAGGGTGGTCACATGGCTGACTTTGGCCATGTAAGTCAGTCTGAGGCACATAATTCTGGGAGAGACTATAGGCACTGCATGGTTTACTCTTCTTTCCTAGTTACGTTCCTATTGCTTGATAAAACACCATTACCAAAGCAACTTTATTTTGACTTACATTTCCAGAGCACTAAGCATCTGTCTTCATCCTGGTGGAGAACTGTGGGAGCTAGAACAGACCTCATACCTTAAGCAGAGATATCAAACTGGGAATGAATCTTCCAAGCCTTGACCCATGTTAAATACTATCCTTAGCAAGACCAAACTTATCCCAATAGGCCCACCCACTAGGGACCAAGTATTCAAATTGTCAAGAATATGGGGGAGGGGGGATCTCATTCAAACTATCATAATATTCTTATTTTCATCATCAAACTGAAATGTGCAGAAATGGGACTCTTCCAGTGTCTAGAGTCATGAGGAAGGGTCAGAGAGAGGAGCTCTCCCCAGTAGATTATCCAGTATCAGCAATAAGGACTCAGCTATTTTCAGATCCTGGATTTTGGAGATATGATGTTCATTCCAGTGTATCTCATTTGTTCTCAATGAAGGTGAGGGAGGGTCATGAAAACTGAAATATTTTCATGAAACAGTAAAAATACGTAAGCAAAAGCAAACACACACACACCTTTAAACACAAAAACACACAAACTCACACATGCATATTCACACACACATATGAGCATAAATATATAAAGCAAGCATACATACACAAATACATACAAGCATATACACATACACTTAAACACATATATGCACATTTAACCATATGTACATAAAAATGCAGACACTCCTACACTAATATACACACATACAAATAGAGATGCTCATACATATGCACCCACATGTACTCAAATAAACACATACATAAACACATGAACACATGTATATATACTTATATCTTATCTTATATCACATATAAGCATATATATATTGTATATAAAATATATACCCACATACACAAAGGTAAAAGAGAACTTGAAATCTATTTTCTATTTCTATCTCAGGAAAACCTTTACATAATTACTATTTATTGTTTTTATTATTATCACTACTATACTATTAGGTCTTCCTATGAAGTAAAATGAAATACAGAAAATGGGTCATGCTGTCATTTATATTCTTTAATCCATTTCTGTCTACTTTTCTCCTGAATTTCCATAGTGGTTCTCAAGCTATACTACTGATTTATTTGTTTATCATTATTTTCTAACAATTAATTAACTCTGCCTAATTGACTTGGCAAGATTTTTCCTCACCCCCAGGACAGATAACTGGGATATAACTGTTGATAGTAAATGAAATTAATCACTAGTTTTTGCAGATACTGTCAAGCTGTCATCCCAAATCTTTGTCAGTTTACAATTCTTCTCAGAATTTATGAATACTAACTCTCAGATTGATCCAACTGGTGTCAAGGGAATATTCTGTGCTTCTCTGCATTTGTCTTGTAAAGTAACTTTGTACTTTGGGTTACAAGTCTTGATTTCTGCTCTTGTTTTGTTGTTTCACTTTTTTATATCATTTTTTCTAACATAGGATTTCAGAATTCACTTTAGTCTCCAAATTCTACGAAACCAACTCTAAGTCTTGTTATCATAGGGACACATGTGCTTTTGTTTCTTGGTGGAATATTTGGTTGATGTCTGTTGGTATTGGGTCCAGAGAGAAGGTGGTAATAGTTGTGGCTTTTGAGAAATTATTTGCAGAATCTGAGATGTTTTTTCCCTGCTTGATTATTTGTGTTTGTGTGTTTTGATGTTTTTTTCTTGCATTGGGTAAAATCACTCTGAGACATGGGAAAACTTATAGGGAAAAAAGCTATTTTCTTATCAATATACATTTTTCTAATTCAGAATTAGGATCAAAGGAGTGTAAACCAAAATCATTTAAGAGTTGGTGGTGCCGGGCAGTGGTGGTGCATACCTTTAATCCCAGCACTTGGGAGGCAGAGGCAGGCAGATTTCTGAGTTCAAGGCCAGCCTGGTCTACAGAGTGAATTCCAGGACAGCCATGGCTACACAGAGAAACCCTGTTTCAAAAAACAACAACAAAAAAAAAGTTAGTGGAAATGTACCAACTACACTGTATGAATTTGTCACAGTTATTTGAAGATGCTTGATTTTGACATTTCAGTAAGTGTGATGGTATCTATGTGGTTTCATATATTACCCTTAATGTATTAAATTACATTCCATTGATACCTAGTTGAAAAAAATTAATCATGAATAGCTTTAATTTTTATCAAATGCATATTCTTCCTCTGCTGATATTATCACATGATTTGCCTTCTCATTAGACTAATATTATAATAATTCTTTCAATCACATAATGTTCAACCATACCATTTTATGGGTACTATTTCCCACCCAATCATTGCGGGTGATTCTTTAAGTATGCAGTTGAAATAATTTTGTTGTATTTTATTGAGGATTTTGCATCTGTGATCATTTGAGATAACAGATAACCAGATCTTTTACCCCTAATGGATTTTCTTTGGAAAATAGGAGATTGAGCTCTTTTCAAATACTTAATATAATTTTCCCTTGAATGCATAGGATATTTTTTGTACTTAATTTTAAAAATGCTTTAAAATTTATTTTTGAGAATGTTTTTTACAATATATTTATATCATGTCTACCCACTCTTCCAAATGAATAGCTCTGGAATTTCTATTGGGCTGGCATTGAATTTATAGATTGTGTTTGATAGGATAACCATTTTGCAATATTAGTTATTTTGATCTATGAGCATTAGAGGTGTTTCCATCTTCCAGGGCCTCCCTTAATTTTTTTTTTTTAAATGTAAAATTTAAAAATGTTTCTTTACATTTTTAACTTGGAGGAATTTTATTTCCTTACATTTATTCCCAGGTGTTTTGGTTTTGTGAACATGACAAATGCATTTGTTTCGGTTTTCTTATGGTTATAATTTTTATCTTTATATAGGATAATAGGATAGGTACTGGTGTGTGTGTGTGTGTGTGTGTGTGTGTGTGTGTGTTATTTTTTATAACCTGTCACTTTGCAGAAAGTGTTTCTAATATCTTCTTTTCTATTGCTTTAATAAAATACCATGGTCAAGACAGCATGGAAGAAGGAAAAACTAATTTGGGCTTATGGTTCCAGAGGGACAAGTCCATCATGGTGGCAGATATGGCGTAAGGCATCAGATAGTGACATACTGACAGAAACAAGAAGTTGAGAGGAATCACATATTCAAACTCTTCAAATGCAAGCACAAAGCAGAGAGAATAAACTGTGACAGTATGAATTATTTTCCTGTTAGTATCTCTTTAATTTCCTTCTCTTTTCTTTTTGTGCTAGCTAAGACTTCAATTATCATACTGAACAAAAGTGAAGAAAGTGGAAAGCCTTAAATTATTTGTGATCTTAGGAAGAATTGATTGATCTTCTCACTTTTTGATATAAACTTGAGTATAGATTTGTCATATGTTGGCTTTATTATGTTAAAAATCACTTTTTCTACTCCATGTCTCTTGTCATGAAAGGGTAATCAATTATGTCATATGAATTCCCCATATCAAATAGAGCTTACCATATGATTTATGTCTCATATTTCACTATCATGATAAATTATATTTGGTGATATATGTATGAGAATTATTCTTTAATTTGTATGTGTGTATGTACACATGTGTATCTGGATTTAATATTATAAGAACACTGGCTTTATATAAAGATTCTTGAAATAGTCCTTATTTATTTTGTGGAATAATTTGAGTATTATTTATGTCTGTTAAAGTCTGGTAGATGTCTTCTGTGAACCTATCAGATACTGAATATTTTCCAGGGGAAAGATTATTATTTCTTCAATTTATTGCTAATTATAGAGCTATTTAAATTATTTATTTTATCCAGGTTTTTTTTTAGCTAGATAATATATTACCTAGTCATTCACTTCTTTCTTCTAGATTTTCCAGTTTAGTATAGGTTTTTAATGTATGACTTTATGATTTTCTAAATTTCAGTGGTATCTCTATTTTATATTTTATTGGTATTTTATTAATGTGGTTTATTTATCTCTATATATGAAGTTATTTGATTGTGGATGTATTAATCTTGTTTATATTTTCCTTGATGCTTTCTGTTTTTTAATTTGTTCACTTCTGTTTTAATTGATTTTATTTATTTATTCTTACTTACTCTTTGGGGATTTTATGGTTCATAGTTTATTTATTTGAGACATCACTGATTTTTTAATATTATTTTTATTTGCTCTTTGAAATCTTCATGCTAGTGTAAATAGTGTAAAATAAATTTACACTATTTATTTTGATTATATCTATCTATCTCTATCATCTTCCATCTCCCTGTCTTAGTTTCTGATGTGGGCACTTAAGCACAGTCTAACTTCTCATTAAACACATCTGTAGTTTTGTCCCATTGTTTTCATTTTTCTTTCAATTCTAGAAATCTTTTATTTTCTTCTTGATTTTTTTTCTTTTTTTAATGAATTAATTTTTTTACACTCCAGATTTTATCCCCCGGCCCAGCCACCCTCCAACTGTTCCACATCTCAAACCCTCTCCCTTCCCCTTATTCCCATTAGGATGTCCCCAACCCACCCCTACCCCACCAGACCTCTAAACTCCCTGTTGCTGCCAGTGTCTTGAAAGTTAGGTGCTTCTTCTCTGACTGAACCCAGACCTGGCAGTCCTCTGCTGTATATGTGTTGCAGTCCTCTTTTCAGCCGGTGTATGCTGCCTGGTTGGTGATCCAGTGTCTGAGAGATCTCGGGGGTCCAGGTTAATTGAGACTGCTGGTCCTCCTACAGGGTAGACCTCCTCCTCAGATTCAATGCAATCCCCATCAAAATCCGAACACAATTCTTCAAACACATGGAAAAAGCAATTCTCAAATTCATCTGGAAAGGCAAAAACACCCAGAATAGTGAAAACAATTCTTATATTTTTTGTTATGAGCCTAGCCTTTAATGGATGAGCCATCCCTCCAGACCTTAACAATAAAACAACAGTTGGGGGAAATCACCATGCCTGACCTCATGATTTACTACAGAGGAATTGTGATAAAACTGGATGGTATTGGTACAGAGACAGACATGTTGATCAATGGAGTAGAACTGAAAACCCAAAAATAAAACCACACGCTTATGGACACTTGATCTTTGACAATGATGCCAAAAATATACAATAGAAAAAAGAAAGCATCTTCTTGTTTTTGTTTTTGTTTTTTTCTCAGTGACTTATTCACCTAATTCAATATCTGTTGTTTAGTAACTCTGAGTTTGTGTATTTTCTGTAGTTTCTATTTCTTACAACATCTAGCTTTATTTTGTTCACAAAGTATACAGGGTGTTATCTTAAGTTTTCGTAGTCATTGAGACTCATTCTGTGTGCTCATGGTCAATTTTGGGGCAAATTTCATGGGCAGCTTAGAATACTGTATATATTTGGTATTTTAGTGGAATTGCTCTAGAGTGCATTTAATTTACAGTGCCAGATTTACTTACCAGTGTTATTTCCTCAGGTCTTAGAATGGCTACATCTGCTTGTTTCTGACTTTCATCTGCTTGGAGTTCCTTTTACTACACATTTCACCCTCAGTTGATGTTTCTTTGATTTTGAGGTATGTTTCTTGGAGGCAGGAAAATGATAAATCCTATTATTTAGTCCAATCTGCTAGTCTGCAGTTTTTGTTGCAGAAATTAAACCATTAATATACTGAATTATAATTGAAAGATGAGTTTTGATTTGTAATGTTTTGTTAATACTGTGTTGTTTCCTTAGACCTCTTTAGACCTCTTGAAGAAGTGTTCTGGTATTGGACATTTATCTCTGCAACCTCTTGAGTGTGTTAATCCTCCTCTTTAGAATGAAATATTTCTTCATATCTGTAGACTTCACTTAGTGATCATAATTTAGTCTCTTTTATCTATCATTGGAAGGTTTAATTTATTCAACTATAATAGATATTTTCTGGGTATAATAATCCGAGTTGGCAGATATGGTCTTTCAGGGCTCGGAATTCATCTGAGACTTTCTAACTTAATCACAGATTTTCTAATAGACCCTGGTTTGTAAATTATTTCATCCTTCTTTCTTGCAGCTACAATAGCCATTTTCATTGTGAGATTTTCATCTTCTAACTATAGCATGTGAATAGCAGTTTTACTTTTCATCCTCTCTGTTTCGTCTTATGTGAGCCTTTTGCAATGGAGTGGTCATCTCTTTCTCTATGTTTGGAAACTTTTCTTCTCTGGTTTTATTTAAAATATTTTCTAGGCTTTTGGTGTGATGTTCTTCTGCTTCTTCTATGTCCATAACCAAAGATTTTGTCTTTCTACAGTATCTCAAAGATATCCCATATTCTATTCACATATATTCAAAGCTTACATTGACCTCTAATGATTGATTTTTGTCCCTCTACCCTGCCTTCAAGTTCTGATACTGTTTCCACATGCCCAATTATATCAGTGAAGCCTTCCACCTGATTTTATATTTGGTTTATTGTTATTTTTTGTTTATTTATAATATCATTTCATATTAATTTTAATTCCAGAATTCTATCTCGTCATTTAATTCTATTTCCCATCATAGGTTTATTTTCTTGTGTCACTTGGCTTTTTGTTATCTTAGATACAGTTATGTCTTCTTCAAGTTGTTTCAAAGTAGTTATAAATCTTCATTCGAATTTTTCTTTCTGGTATTCTTCTAAGCTGTTCTCATGAAGTTCATTGCTGTGGAATCAGGAATTGTAAGAGGAAATTTTGTGTCTTGTTTCTGTGTTGTTTCTGGGAAGTTACTCTGAGACACCAGCTCTGGGCTCCTCCTTAGGTGCACATCTTCTGTTAAGAGATAATGGCTTTCTACAGCTTGGTGCCTTCTTCTTTGTCCATTCTGTCTTCTATCCGAATTTACCACTTCTGACTTCAGTTGTGAAAATCTACACCCTTGAATGGTTTTCTATAGATCACCCTCCACCCCCACGATCTGTAGCTTCAGCTAAGAATTGTGAACTCTCCTGCACCCAAGTGGCATTCCTAGGTTAGCTCTAGCCTCTGTCCTGGATCTCTAGCTTCATACTTGAGTTGGTGAAGTTTCTGAACTTGGCTCCCTTGTCCTGACTGATCTCTTGTTTACTGTTTGGATCTTCAAGTTCTACTATGTGCTGAAGGATTCTCCAAACTTAGTTGTTTTATCTTAGATAGAGTCAAAGTTCTTTCCTGAGTCCACAGCTCATATGGGCCTATCTTCTTTTTAATATTCATTCCTGTTTTTTCATGTTTCTCTAAATATATTTTTTCTTTTATACATCTAGATACTTTGTGAATGTACTTTTTCTTTAAAGTTCTTTGTGATCCTTCCTATTTCTTTAATATCTTATTTTTTAACTATGGTTTGTGAATTTATATATTTGATTCATCTCTTTGTTCTTAATAAAAAAAATGTTAATCTTGATTCTCTTTTTTAAAAAATGAAACTTATTTTCATTTACAAAGCATCTCCTGGTCTTTGTTTAAATTATTTCTCTTCTGATCTTTCTGTTTACTTTCTGTTAAATTTGAATATATTTCATCTTTAGTTGTTTGAAACACCTATGTCTAAACAATTTCTTCCACTTTTGTAGCAGCACATAAGTTTTGAAATGTTGCATTTCTATTTTTGTTTGGCTCAAGGAAACATTTTTCCTTTTCTGAACACTTTGATCTTTTGGGTTGACTTTATTTGACATTATGGTTCATGAATAGTTGGGATGCAGTCATAGCCTTCCTGGGCCTCATGTAGCCCATGGATGGCAGGTTTGTCTTGGCTCATAGTGTTGATCATGTTTGCTGATTATTCACTGGTTTTTCTAGCTAGATGCTCTGTCTGTTGTTGAAATTGGTTTAATGAAGTGCTTGCCATGACTCCAGTTCTATAAGTAATAGCCTCTGTATTCTGGTCTGCCAGTGTTACCTGTGAATACACAAATTATTAGAACCTTTGATTGACATCCTTATTACAATGCACTCACCTTTTTAAAATCTCTTGTAACAATTTTATTATTGTTGTTATTGTTTAGTTGTTGGTTCTGGCTTTTTGTGGCAGATTTTTATTAAGTATTTCAGGCTGGATTTTAACTGTAATTCCTGCTTTTCTATTTCCTGAATGCTGAGAAGAATGTTAAACACCACCACAACTTGTTTTCTCACGACAGTTTTGACCAACACTGATTTATCTGCTATCAGCATAGTAGTTCTTGCTCTGCTTTGGTTTCAATTTGTATGTAGTATCTATTCCTTTACTTCTCATCTACCTTTTCAAATTGCAGCCTATGTATATCTTCAAAATTCAGTTTATCATCTCCATTTTTTATTGGAAGGTTTTTCTTCATTTATACTTAAATGTAATTATTATTAAGGAACAACTTACTGGTATGCTGTTAGTTTTCTTCTGATTTTTTGTAGATTCTATGTAGTTTGCTCCCTAACTTGCTGTCTTTATTCTGTGAGACACTGATATTTCATAATGGTAATATGTTGTTGTTATTGGTATTAATCTGTGGTTGGTATGAGGTGTTTATTAAGTACCTAAATATCATTACATATACATTAAAACAATGAAGATTTAACTTCAAGTATATCTTGTAAGTGCATTTAAATTGTTTTACACTTCTAATATTCTGTATTAATATCATCTGGATAATTTTATAATCTCTATCAATCAAAAAATTACTATAGCTATATTAAAACTGCTTTTAATCTTTTTGCATTTATTGTACTGTTAAAGGAGATTTATGTACCACTACTGCTTTATTTGAATATTTTTAGTATTCAGAATTTGATTGTATTTCTCTGTTTATTGTTTAATACTTTCATATGTTTTTATTCAGAGTTAATTTCAACACAGAACTCTTTGCAGAATTTCTTGTAATTCAAGTCTAGGTAGGATGAATGTTCATAATTTTTGTTGCATTGGAAAATTGTGGTTTAATTAAATTATCACATCTTCTACATCTTTACTGTGATTCTTATTGTTGTGTTATAATTTTTGCTCTTGAGAATTCGTTTATTTCTCATTTCTGTAAAGATGTCTTTGT
Source organism: Rhynchomys soricoides (assembly GCA_019843965.1). NCBI lineage: Eukaryota > Metazoa > Chordata > Mammalia > Rodentia > Muridae > Rhynchomys > Rhynchomys soricoides. The sequence goes on from JADRCH010000102.1 coordinate 11,827,815, forward strand.
ATTTTACAAATTTCAATTTTATGAGTCTTGTACTTTTAACTCTGCAAATATCAGAAATTTCTTGCTATTGTTTCTTTAACTTATAATCTTATCCCCTTTTAGCTCTTTCGTAGCTATATTGTGTATCTTGATGTTGCCCATATGTCTATGAGTAGGTTTTCTTCACTTTGTAATATTTTTTTAACCTTGTTTACTGGGAAAATCTAAATGACTTTTCTGTAAGGGTACTGATTGACTTTCTGTTCTCTTAAATCTGAAATAGCTTTAAAATGCTATAGATTTTATTGTTATTGTGGATCAGTTGTTATATTCATCTAGTCAGAGTACATGCTTACTTTTGTTTACATTTTTCTCATAGTTTACCTGTTTCTTCTTTCAATGTTAATCATCACATGTGTCAAGGATGGTGCAGTTATTAAAACAGACAAATTCTATATCAGATCTTTTTTTTTTTTTTCAGAATGTGTTGCTAGACACCATGTATTTGTGTTTGGTTTCTAGAGTTTTGGTTTGTCCCTTTTGCAATTTTGTGTTTCCCTGATTATTCAAACATCTTGTGGTCCACCATTAGACTCTGAATATTTAAAGTAGTAGTTATTCCTTCAAATTTTCATAGATGGACTTTGGCAGGGACAACCATTCATCAGTCAGCTCATCCACAGTTTCTGTGTAGGCCATCTGATTCACAGAAAGGGCCACAGTAGGTTTTAGGGATCTTTTAAATAGGTTATCCTGGAATGAAATCATAGGTAGGTGGGCCTTGTATCCAGCTGCACATGATCAGGCCTGGTCTATAGGTCCACTAAGGTAAATCTGGACACTGATTCCTCTGCAGCAGAGAACTATGGGATGAGCCTTGAATATGAATGTTTGGAGAATTGTTGGTATTAGATTTTGTACCTGAGAAAGAAGGACTGACACAGAGCATAGTTATGTGGATACATACCAGGTATCAAATGTATCAGGAACTGATTTGATACAGATGAGACAGACATCTTGGAAATGAGAGTATCTGACTTGGCCCAATAATTATGTCTATTGGAGACTAGTTCATTGGATAGCCTTGGAGAATTTATGAGAACTACAGGTTCATCTTGGCACTGTGACCATGGGGGCTAGTCATTTGGCAGCATTATTTCAGGTATCCTTGTGATAGAAATCAGTTGTTCCCTTTTCTTCCCATCTACAATATGGGTTTCACAGCTGCTAAAGTCAGAAGGATAAAAGTGAGGATACACCTGCCTCTCCAGTGTATCTCACAGCTGCATCTTGGCTTGTGTGAGGAGAATGTTTAAGGTAGATTTTCTTTCAAATGATATTCCTCTGAGGATATACCCTAGAAAGCTTGACATTCTCATCTGGCTGACTTCATTCCCAGTGCTGTGATTCTTAAGTTATTAATTCCATTTTCATTATTTTATGGTATTTCTTTTAAAGATGATTGTAGAGTAATAGTGTTATGTATGTTAAAATTTTCAAGGCAGTTTTCAAAATACACCAATTTCTGTAAGGATAAATCTATAAATAAAGGATAAGGCAAACCATTCTGGAGCTTAGATGGTCTTGTGTGTTTTAAATTATTTCTGGTTCAAATCTAGGGAAGATCCTGATCCCTTAGGTAGAGACTAAAAAGAGAAATCAATGGAGCATGAAATAGTGTCCCTTACCTGCCTTTTAGGCTAACAAAGGATGTGAAGGGAAAATATCATCTCATAAATCGTTCCTCTTTTGCTTGTGTAGCTGTCTGCATTGGATAGGCAGGGCAACATGTACAGACAGACTTTTTACCACTCCTGTAAAAGGAACAGTTCTTGACATATAGGCATTATATGTCACCTTACCATCCTATATAAATGTTCCAGGGAACTTCTTGGAGTGAGGGCCATCTCTATATTCTACATCCTTGCCTACTGTTTAAGAAACAGGGAGGGCTCTTAAAATATTGAGCTTAACCAAGAGATTTGAAAGCCACAGAAATAAAAAAATTTCTACATAAAATACTTCTTTGTTTCCTTTATTTCCCAAACGAATATAGTCTTGTGGAAGGGAACAAAATTCAAATTTTACTCTCTTCTCCGACATCATCTATGTTGATACCAGAGACATGGTAACATCTCTAAATAGTTTAAATATGTGAAGTGGGACAATTGTCATATATAATATAACATATATAATATGACATAATTTCTCATGAAAGAGAAATTAGGACACAGAGTCTCTAAATTACTGTGGTATGACACATATATGCATTTCAGTATTAAAGCTATGTATGTTTTAGAGTCTCTTTAGAGATTGTATGAAGTCTTTTCCCCAGATGGTCAACATATAAACTTAATGGAGTTTTTCATCAGTGTCGAGAATATTTATTAGTATAAAAGAAATATGAAAATATTTATTAAAAGTAAAGTTATGAGATAATGAAGTAATGGAGACTTAGCTACACGAACAACTCTAGAAAGCATAGAGTTCCTACACCTTAGGAAAAATCTTCTATCTATGTAGGAGAGAAAATAATTTGGGCTTCAGGTAGTAAATCCTTCTCTTTGATACAGTGCAGAAAAGTTGGGGATTAACATGAATGAAGAGGCTACTTAGAAAATAAAATGTAACTTTTTAAATTATGTATTATTATAATTTATGAATATGAAGTTTACTAAAAGCTTTTGATGCCAAGAAATTTGCCACCATTGCTAGAATGGAGACTTCTTACGATGAAATAAAGACAAAGTTGTCTTAGGAGAGTATGATAATGTTAGGAGCTGAAAATTGGTGATGAAAGAACAAATTATGTCCTGAATGTGCCTTTATTTCATATCATGAATATATTTGCCAAATGTAAAGTCAGCTGAATGTGATGAATAAATAAAATTTACTTCTTATATTTAATAAGGAGCAAGCTGTTTTTTAGACATCTCTAAGAAACATACACATAAACATACTCACTTAGTTTTATTCATACTGCATACATGTTTTGGATTAAGTCATAAAAATTTAAATAGAACTAGTTAATCAATAGTAAACATGGAGGCTGCATAAGATGTTTTCTGTAGCCAACAGCTATCTTATTTTATTTTTTTGCTTTTATTGAAAATCGACATTTTCTCACATAATACTGTTTTCCCTCTCTCTACCCTTCTAGGTTCTTCCCTACCTCCTTTCACATTTGGATTTACCTCACTTTTTTATGTTGCTCATTAGAACAAAACAGGCTTCTCAGAGATAATAATAAAATAAAATATAGTGAGATAAAGACAAAAACTAAACTATCAGAACAGTACAAAAACAGAATGAAAAGAGCCAAGAAAAATCACAAAAAATCAGATATAAAAGCAGACCCACTCGCTCACATTCAGTAGTACCATAAAAATAGTAAACTAGAATGCCATTATGCATATGTGTGTGTCTGTATGTATATGTATATGATCCATAGTGTAAAAATATAAAAATATCTATCTGTCTATCTATCTATCTATCTATCTATCTATCATCTGTTATATCTATATATACATGAAATTTAAAATATTAAAACTAAAAAGTAGAAGAATAAGTTAATTTTAAAAATTGACAAGACATGGCACAAGAAACCTGCAAAGATACCATTGAGCTTGTTCTCAGTTAGCTAGCTATTTCTCAGAAAGCCTTCTACACTTAAGAGCAATTTGCTTTCCCAATTAGACTCTCTTGAAAAAAAAATACTAATTTTCTTCTGCAAATGGTAATTAATTGGAGATAACTTCTGGATTAGGATGGGACATGTGTCTTCTGCTTTCAGCTGTAGGACTCCATCTGATACAGATCTTTTGCAGGCCCTGTGCATGCTACCTCAGTCTCATTGGCATAAATCCTATTGAGGGAGGGAGCCTTGTTTTCTTGGTGTCTCCCATTCCTCCGGTTCTTGCACTGTTCCTGCTTCCTTTTTATCAGCATTCCCTGATACCAGAGGGGAAGAATTTGATGGAGACAGCCCATTTAAAGCTACTTGTTCTAAGGTCTCTCATTCTCTGAATATTGTCTAGCTGTGAGTACTTATATTTGCTCCCATAGGGAGAAGCTCCTCTTATGATGGCTAAACAAGGTACTGATCTGTATGTATAGAAGAATATCATTTGGAGTAATTTTTGTTGTTCTGTTAGCAGAACAATAGTATTTGGTTTTACCCAATGTCTCTGGGCTATCTAATTTCTGTTTATTGGTTACCCAAATAGTGTCAGGTATGGTTTCCAGCTTATGGAATAAACTTCAAGTCAAATCACAGATTGGTTGATAACTTTCCCAAATTTTATGCCACCATTACACTACCATATCTTTTAGACAGGGCATTAATGTAAATCGAAGGGGTTTTAGCTAAGTTGGTATTTATGTTACTCATTTGGTAGCCTGCATAGTACCTTCCTGTACCAAAGACACTAGCACAGAAGGGTGAAAGCTCTACATAGGCACCAGCTCACCTTCTCCATGTTAAACAAGTTATGTGGGTACTGTCTTCAGCAATGGGGCCTTGCTATCTAATTTTGGGGAACAACCTATAGTTCTTGGCAACATTTTGAGTTGTTTGAGGGTACCCAAAAGAGCCCTTTGTCTAACAACTCAGTGAGGTGTAACCCACAAAAGACAATAGATGATCAGTTGGTGCTCTGCCTGCCCTATTATTTTGTAATGTCCTTTGATTGCTTTCATATATGTATATATTTTAGGAAGAATCTACTGTAATAGGTTTCCATAAAGTCCCCCAAATGGACTTTAATTACAATATATCTCCCTGTATTTTCCTCTTCTCTCCTCTTCTCCACTTGATCAAGCAGATCCAGCCCCATCCCATCTGTAATTATTAATTCTATTTCCCATTTTTAGGGATAGCTATTTGTTCCCTCTTTTTCCTTACTCTGTACCTAATTTCCATGTGTCTATGAATTGTAACTTAGTTATCATTGACACAACAAGTAATATTATATAAGCAAATGCAAACCATATTTGTCTTTCTGGATCTAGGACACCACACCTGGGATGATTCTTTTTTCTACTTACATCCATTTGCCTGTGAATTCCATGATCTATTTTTTAACACGCCTGATTAATACCCCATTGGGCAAATATACATTTTATTTATCCACTCCTCTGTTGAGAGACACCTAGTTTGTTCCTAATGTCTGGCTATCATGAATGGTGTAGCAAGAAACATCATTGAGCAAGTGTCTCAGTGTTAGGATAAAGCTGTGGTATGGCTAGATTTTGAGGTAGATCTATGCAGATTTTGCTGAGAAACTGTCACATCAATTTTCATAGTGGCTGTACAGGTTTGCAATTCCTCCAGTAATTGATGAGTGTTACCATTACTCCACATTCTCAGCAATATGAGCTGTCATTTGTTTTACTGATTTTAGCCATTCTGATGGTACAAGATGAAATCTCAAAGTAGTTTGGATTAGCATTCATCTGATGGCTAATGATGTTGAACATTTCTTTACTTGTTTCTCAGACAGCTGAGTTCCCTTTTTTGAAAATTCTCTGTTTAGATCTGCTCCCCATTTTAAAATTTGGTTGTTTTCATGATATCTAGTGTTTTGAGTTCCTTGTAGATTTTGGATACTAGTCCTCCATAGAATATGTAGTTTATAAAAATCATTTTCTATTTTGTAGCTTGCTGTATTTTTCTGATACTGTCCTTTACCATGCAGAAAATTTTGGTCTCATGAAGTACTATGTATTACTTGTTGATCTTAGTGCCTGTGCTATTAGTGTACTGTTCAGATAGTTATCTCTTGTATGTAAGTGTTCAATACTCTGCCCTACTTACTCTTCTTTCAGATTTAATGTATCTGATTTTAGGTTGAGATCTTTGATCTACTTGGAGTTGAGTTTTGTTCAGGGACATACATGTTTGGATTCTTCTACATGGAGCCATCCAGTTTGAAAAGCACCATCGTTGAAGATGCTGTATTTTTCCCAATGTGTATTTCTTGCTTCCTAAGAAAAAATCAGACGTATATTGGTATGTGGATTTTGTCTAGGTTTTCAATTTGATTCCACTTATCAACATGTGTATTTTTGCACCAACACCATGCTGTTTTTATAACTATAGCTCTGTAGTACCATTTGAAGTCAGGGATAGGGATACTTCCAGCAGTTTTTTGTTTGTTTGCCTTTCAAGATTGGTGTAAAAATTCTTGTTTGTTTGCTGTTTTCATACAAAGCTAACTCTTGTCTTTTCCAAATCTATGATGAATTGTTTTGGAACTTTGATGGGTTTGCATTGAGTCTGTAGATTGGTTTTGGTAGGATGGCAGATTTACTAAATTAATAGTATGGATTTTTGAACATGGGAGATCTTTCCATCTTCAGATATATTCTCCAGTTTCTTTCATCAGTATCTTAAACATTTATCATACATGATTTTTTTATTTGCTTCTTTAGAGTTACCACATTATGCTTTATAACATATTACTTAAGGCTATTGCATAAGGTCTTCTTTTGCTGATTTCTTTCTCAGTCCATTTATCATTTATATATAAGAGGGCTACTGATTTTTGTGAGTTAATTTTGTATCCAGTTACATTGCTGAAACTTTTTTATCACCTGTAGGAAGTTTCTGATGGAATTTTTCTGGTCACTTTTGTATATAATCATGTTAATGTGCAAATAAAGATATTTAGACTTCTTCTTTTCTTAATTTGTATCCCATTCATCTTCTTTGGTTGTCACATCACTTCAGCTAATAAGACTTCAAGTACTGTATTAAATAGGTACAAAGAGTGTAGGAAACCTTGTCTTGTTTGTTATTTTGTGAAATTGCTTTGAGTTTATCTCCATTTAAGTTAACATTGGCTATGTGCTTGCTTTAAACTGCCTTTATTTTGTTGATATATGGCTCTTATATCCCTAGTTTGCCAGATTTTTATCATGATGTTTTGGATTTTGGCAAAGGAATTTTCTGCATCTAATAAGATGATTATGTAGCTTTGCCTTTCAGTGTATTTATATAGTGAATTACATTCATTTAAGTATGTTTCTTGGACCTCCATCTCTGTATCTCTGGAATGAAGCCTATTTGGTCATGTTTGATGCTCTTTTAATGTGTTCTTGAGTTCAGCTTGAAATTATTTTAATGTGTATATTTGGATCTAAGTTACTAAAGAAATTAGTCTGTAGTTCTCTTACTTTGTTGGGTCTTTATGTGGTTTAGGTATCTAGGTAACTTGGTCCTCATAAAAAGAATTGGACAATGTTTCACATTTTGCAGAATAATTTAAGCAGTATTGGTATTACCTCTTCTTTGAAAATCTGATAGACTTTCTTCTAAAATCATTTAGCCTTCAGCATTTTTTGATGACAAAAGTTTGTTTCTGTTCTACTATTTAAATTTAGTCGCTAAACTAGATTAACATCAGTAAGTGATATGTATTGAAAAAATTGTCAGTTTCTTTTTGATTTTCAATTTGGTAGAGTACTGTTTTTATAATATGTCCTGATGATTCTCTGGATCTAGTTGTTTGTTGTTATGTCCCTCTTTTTTTAATCCTAATTTTAATTTTGATATTCTTTCTGATTCAGTAATTGTTAATTTGAATAAGGTTTGTCAAGCTACTGATTTTCTTGACACAATTATTTGTCTTATTGATTAATTGTACTCATTTTGCTTGTTTGTTTGCATATATTTCATTGATTTCATTGCTAAGTTTGATTATTTCTTGTCATCTACTCCTTTTAGATGTGATGTCTACTTTTTGTTCTAGAATATTCAGGTGTACTGTTTGGTTACTAGTACGAAATCTCACTGATTGTTTTTGCATGTAAGCACTGAATTCTATGAACTATCATCTTGTAACTGCCCTCATTGTATCTCCTAAGCTTGGGTATGTTGTGTTATTATTTTCATTCAATTCTAGAAGTCTTTATTATTTTCTTGACTGATTTTCGTTTTATTCAGTAGTGAGTTGTTCAATTCCGTGAGTTATTATGTTTTATGCTGTTTCTGATATTGTTGATAGCTAGCTTTCATCTGTGGTGGTCAGATAGAATGTAGGGTGTTATTTCAATTTTCTTGTGTCTGTTAAGACTTGGCTTTGTGTCTGAATATGCTGACGATTTTGGAGAGTGTTCCATGAGCAGAGGAGGTATATTCGTTTGTGTTTGGATGAAATGTTCTTTAAATATCTGTAATGTTCATTTGGTACTGGCAGGTAGCAAAGCTTAATGTCACTCATTTATTTATTAAATATATGATCATCTGTATAGCATCTAATTAAGAAGTCGGTACTGAGGGTACACCTTGTTGATTCAATTAAACTTTGTATTGCTTCCACTGTTTCCTGGATTAACAGCCTTGAATGCTGCAGAGGGTTGACCACCTGCTTCTTGGTTAATGTTGGGCACTTTTTTCCCTAGAGTTTCCTCCCTTCCTGCAGCTGTTTGTAGATCTCCATGCATTTGTAGATCACCCTAGATGCATTTTTCTCATACCTAACATGGAGAGGTTTACCTTTTATTTTTCATCCTTCCATTTTTTTTTTTTTTTTTTTTTGACACTGGCCCAAAGCCTAAGCTTTTACTGGTGCTCTGGGCTTTCTCACTCTTTCCTCTGCCACCTCCCTCTCCTTTTCCTCAGCATCTGCTCACTGACCTCCATTGCTAGAACAGTTTGTGTGCTTGAAAACATAACTTCTTCTATTTCTCATTAAAGCAGCTGCCAAGATTTCCTACTTACTTACTTTGTCATTCCTTTAACTAAATCTTTAATAACATTGTCTATGAGCTTTCTTCCGAGTCCACTTTTAATACCTTTATAATTGAGACTGACAAAGGAAAATAAGGACCCAACATTACATTGGTAACACTGGCCCTTCCCTTTCCTCTGCTCGTTACTTATCATTCTCTTGAGCTGACATTGGTTGTTTGTCATTCCTGGAAAGTACTACTAAAGAATATCTAGAACACCTATATGTTACAAAGATCTTAGCTAACTTTTCATCCTAATCAGCTATCATAATTGAAAATCGTAGATACATTTGGATACCACACTGGCTGTTGGATTCAGAGGAACAGAGGACTAAGGTCATATCAGCTTCTTCTGTAATTGAGTCAGTTGTTGTACAGACTACTGGCTTAAGAGTTTCAACTCATTCCTTGCAAGTGGGGAAAGATCAGCAGAATCCACTTGTTTCTTGCCCTTGCCCCTTTATTTGTATCCTTAGTTATAAGGCTGAACAACCTTTGAAAGGGCATTTTTAAGTTGGGAGGGCATATTGTACTCAAAGGAATAAAGAGTTCTTTAGTGGAGGAGGGATTTGACCATTATGTTAAGGAGCATAGCACATAAGTAGAGAGATAGTACATCTGTGGAATTAAAATTATATAAGAAATGGAAAGTAAGGAGGAAATGTCTAAAGGCTCCCTCTATTCCCATAATGAAAACAAGCTAAAGAAGTACTGCTTTGGTATAATAGAAAAAATGATCAAACATTTATTCATCTTGTTCCAGTTTTAAAATTAAATAAAATGCAATTTAAAAATATAAATGGCTAATGCAGTCTGAAGGTCACTTAGGTAAGCAATAAATGGGAAAAAAATTATGTGTGGAAGGGGAAATAATTACCATTTGTTAGGAATGATGAAAACCTGACTGTTCATTAGAACCTAGAAATTGCTAAAAATGGGGAAAATTCAAAGGTGGAATATGGGAAGGATGATGGACACATTTTCGAAAGCCTGATTGCAGAATTGTTATAGTGTGTTTAGTGAAAATGTTGCTCTTTGATTCTTTAGAACATAACTTAGTAGTGAGAGCCATCGCATTGGTATTCCAGTGTCCTTATGGGATAACACAGCACATATACAAGAAACAGATTTTTATCTTTGATTTGTAGTTTATCAGTTTACCCTTATAGAGAAGGAAATTCTTTGTGTTCCAAGTTCAATGTCCCATTGTCTCATTTGCATTTTTGCTATGGAGTTTGTGCCATGTCATTAAAATATAAATATAGAGGTGAATTTGACTTCAGATTGTTGGTAACTAAGGAAATGGGGTTGGTGCGTGTTTCACCTTTGCAAGTCATAGTCAATGATGAGTATAAAGTTAAAAGCCACTGAGCTAATGTGTGAGCTGTGATAAAACACTAATACAGCTACATAAAGCTAATAAAATGCAGAATCTGTACTGGCTTTGCATTATCATTATAATCATTTATTATTTCAAGAAGTACATTGTGGAAGTCTCTGTGAACACTACTGCCAGCAACATGTTGATCTACTTGAGGCAAAAAGAAAGTCCAGTTAAACATGATTCAGTACCTGGTACTGGTTAAAACTTTGAGAGTCTGGTGCTGGGTAATTTTGTTCTGGTGTATTTAATCACACAACAGTTTGAAAAACTGTTTCCTTGTCATAATTAACTCAATGAATCTTAAGTCATGGCTGCATCAATTATTTTTGTTTTGTAAAGTTTATGTGACATCTTCCATAAAGATGGGTTTTATAGATTGGGTACTTGTGGCATCATAATGGTCCTAAGTGGCCTTGGTCATGCAGATAGCAGAGATGTTAGCAGGCTGTTAAATACCTCCACACCTAGCTTTCTGTGTGGAAAACAGGTTTACCTCTCTCTTACCCCCCTCCTCTCTCTCTCTCCCTCTCTCTTTTAAAAAGAGATAAACCCATGTGTTTTGCATTTATGTTTTATTCAGTGCTTATCTGTGAGCACAATAACCTTGTGCCTCTTACTTGTGCCTCCTACAGTGTCAACAAAGTTGAGTTTTTCTGTGATCTATGGATGTCTTCCCTTTCCACAATATTACACATTGCTTGTCTGTTATAATCCAAAACCCTGTCAAAATGATAAAAATTTGGGAGAATCATAATATCCAATCCTACCTCATGTTTTTCTTTTCCTTTGAGTGAGATGCAAATAAAAAATGAAAGGGGCTTCCATGACAGATGACAATATGTCATGAGTATTTGAATGTAGGATAGAGATACACATAAACTCGGAATGGAGCTCCTCCTTGTATCCTAAATTTAATTCCCCTTCTCCTTTCCTATCGTTCATATCCCTGTTAATGATAGGTCTTTCCTTCCATCTGATCAGTCCTAAGCCCTATCCTTTTCTATTGACTTTTCCTAACATATTGAGTTTAGTATAATGTCCATAGATATGTTTTGCATTCAAAATAATTATAAATATACCATGTGTTAATACCCCATTACTTACTGCATTAGTTGCTTTTCTGTGGATGTGATAAAATGCAAGTACTAAAGAAATTTATACACAAGCATGTTTATTTTGGCTCATGTTTTCATAATGATAAGGGTCTATAATGGTGGGGAAGCAGAGCAGAGAGTAGCAGGATTGGTTGAAGGATCAAAATACTGAGAGATCACATCTCAACCACAGAAAAGACAGCAGATAGGGTAAACTGGAAATTGGACAAGTGTTGAATTTCTTCCAGCAGGGCTTCATATCCTGAACTTTTGTAATCTCTGAAAACACCACCACAACAATGGCCCTCATTCATTTATGACCATATAGCAATACAAATACATTCAGTCCAACTTCAAACCTCCTTTAGTACACTCAACACTGTTTAAAATTCCAAATGCTGCTTTTTCTTTTACTTTTTTCTTCTTCTCTTTCTTTTCTTCTTGTTTCCTTTTTTATGTTTTGTTTTGAGAATCAAGGCATCTTTTAATAGCTAGAAAGTTAAAAACTGTAATTACACACTTCTAAGATACCATGGCCCATAATACACTTTCCAATTCCAAAGAGGAGGAATGGAGGCCTAGTGAGGAATTACTGGACCAAAGCAAGGTCAGGAAAAACACAAAATCCTCTAGCTCTGTGCCTCTTGTTAACAATCTCTTTCAAAATCTTTAAATGACTCTTCCACTGCAGCTTTGCTCCCTGCAACAAACATCTGTCTTTAGCCAATTCCACTCTCTATTTGCAGGACTTCTTGGACAATGTTTCACATCTCTGACATCTACAACATCATGGGGTCTCCACTGCAGTACAGGTTTCACATTCATAGTTGCATATAAATGACCACTCAGGTCATTTTTAGAGCAATTCCAGCACTGTCATGTGTTACCTGGTCTCAGTGGCTCTCATACTTGTAAAGCCAGCAGCAAATAAATGTAATACTATTGATTTCAGGTAGGAGATTGAGATAGACCATTAGTTCCCCCTACCCTCTTTAACACAAGTTTTTGTGTGTTTTAATAATTGATTTCTAGCAGCAAGTATTCTCTTAGGGTTTTTCCTTTCACAAGTAGAAGCTCAGCTGGGAAGAGTCTTGCAATATCAGTATGTTCTTTGTGTTTCAGTGTATAGTATAAGGCTTCTCCTTCAAGCTGCTCATTTTTATAACCATTAGAGCTTGTCAGCACATGCCTTGGCTGTAAAATTAAGCTCCCCAGTTCTCTTTCTCTACAAAATGCATATTATGTCAGTCCCTGACCCATTCGTCCTTTATTACTATAAACCTGCATAAGAGTTTTCAGTGATAACTGTCCCACAATTTTATATTATAATGTTTTGAAATTTCTTTCACCAAAGAAATTATCTTATTATCCTAATTCAGCATCATGTAAATATTTCAGCCTTGTGCAGTAATGAGCCACATTCTGTGCCAAAATATCATACAAACATACTTAACCCAGTTGCCATTTTTAAACTTTATATTGTTTGTTAATTTCACATCATGCACCTCAACCCCATGTATCTCCTCATCCCTTCTTATCTGCCCTTAGCCCTTGCAACATCCCACACAAATGAAAATAAAAAATAAAACTAATACAAACAAAGAAAAACAATAAGAACAACAAAATCTCACATTGGAAACTGAAATATGTCACATTGTGTCACACAGTGTACCATTTTGTCCACACATCTTTATTTGTGAATGCTCATTGCAATGAGCCATTGGTCTGGTTCAAGACCTCCAGCTTTTGATATACTACCAATACTAGATCCTCACCTTAACTCCTCTTGGATATCTTGTTGCTACCCTCTGTCGTACAAATTCTACAGCTTTGGATCTGCAGGATCAGCCCAGTACTTCATAGACAGGGGAGATGGTGGAATAACCCTCATCTGCTCAGCCAGCTAGCTCTCCCTCACTCATACCACTAGGGTGAGCTCTCCAGCACTGCCCCAGCCATCTCACCCTCAGCCAGAAGTTGGCAGACACCTCTCCCTGATCTGTTTTCTCTCATGCTCTCTGGGGCCTGCTCACCTACCACAAGGGTCAGCTCTACTGTGGTACCCAGGTAAAGGGCAAGGGCCTTCTTCCCTGAGAGCTGAATCTAGAAAGGAGTTGGGCTACCTCTGCTGAGTAGAGCAGGTAGTGAAGGACGGAGTCAGCTTTGCATAGCCTTGGACATCAACATGGTCTCAGGAAGCAGCCCAGGTCAGAGATATCTACACGATCTTTGGTGGCAATATGAGTCATGCACATTAACATAGATCCACGACTGCTGCATAGCCATGCATGGCCCTCAGTAACAGTGAGGGTTGGGACATCTCTACAGCCTCTGGTGGCATGGCAGACAACTCACATTATGCTATTCTTCTCACAACCTTGTCTCCCGTTCAAACTCTCTTCATAGTGCTCCAACTGTTTGGCTTTCTCTCTCTCTCTCTCTCTCTCTCCTCTCCATCACATCTTTGCATATTGTAGTGGCTCTAGTTCCAGGCAGTGGGCCTCTTGGTGTTGTCAATATTGTTCTATGCTGGTATCTCATGAGTTGGGTCTTCATCATCTCTCACTTTCTCAGCACTATTGTCACTTAGGCTCCCCCTAGGATGGCCCATTAAGCTCTTCTTTCAGAGTTCCTGCTATTTTTTAGCCACAAGTTCCAAAGTCTTCCACTTTCTAAAGGATGGAAAAAAGAAAGAAAGAAAGAAAAAAGAAAAGAAAATCAGGCTCTTTGAAGCAGGGTATCATCTTTTGTATTAATTTCTTTTCTGGTCATATGATAAAATACCATGACCTAAAGCAATCGATAGAAAAAAAACAAAAACAAACAAACAAACAAACAAACAAAAAACCCCATTTATTTTGGCTTATGTTTCCAAGATATGAGTCTCTCACAGTAAGAAGACATCAGACCAATGACACAGGAGAAGGAAGTTGCATAATCACAGCTCAACTTCACAAGGAAAGCAGAGATAATAATCTGGAAGTGGGGTCAGGATCTGAATCCTCAAAGCATCTAACCTACTTTCTCAGTCAAGGTTCTATCTCTTTAAGGTTTCAAAACCTCCCCAACAGCACCATCAAACGGAGAACGAGCTTTTAAACAGTTAAACTCTTTGTGGTCCAAGCTACCAATCACTGACAGAGTTCAAACATTATTCTCTCTGTATATGTTTCCACTCAAACTTATTTTGAAGAAAGCAACTAAATGACCCATCAAATCATCTTACCCTTTGGTAAAACCCATGCTATTATTGGGCAGTAAAGCCCTTGTTCCTTACTATGCTGCTTATGCCCTTTTAACTCCACACAGGTTTCATACTAATATTAAATTCTATAGCTCACAGTAACTACATGCACTTTCTCTTCTAGTTTCAGTCCTTTCTAGAAAGAGCCATGTGTACTATGAGAGCTGTTTCTTGGTGTGATCTAAATTTTAGCTACATGTTAGACTAAGTCTGTACTTCTTTCATTTTTTTTTTTTTAGTTTAAAAATAACTTTCATGTTTCTCCCAGTGAAAACTGTAGTGCCCCTTCCCATAACATCAAATCCTTGTCATGGGCATTTGTTCTCTTTTCTCTTCTTTGATGGCTTTTCTTCTAGCACATATTTCATCCACTTATTCTATTTCTGTCATTTTGGTTACTCATATCTTTTTTCCTTCTTTAATTTCTATGTATTCTCATCATCTAGAATTATTTCTGACATATAACATGCAGTTTCTAGATAATTGTAAATGAAAAGAATCTACTTCTGAGGGGTTTCCTTATTAGGCTTGATTTCAAAGATTGCCCATTGATGTGTTGATGCAGCAGAGAAAACTTCAGCATTTGGGCACAATCGTGAGACATCTCATAAACTTTGATCTTCCTGGTCTCTGAGAGAGACATGGTGTGCATTAATTTGAGATTTATTCAATCTAAAAACAATGAAAGTATAGCAGGTTCTTCTTTTCTGGTCCTAATTACCTTATTCAATCAAGTTCCACTTCACATATTTGACTCTGAAACTGGCATTGTTTCTATTTTCCTCCACAAATTTCTTCAAAAACATCCAGAAAGGAGGCCCACTGGCCATATAAGAGGGCTAAGATTAAATACACTGCTCAACTTTCCCAGGCTGCACAGCTTAAATTGTTAGAAGATTTTTTTTTTCTTCAACGTGTTCTTTTTCTTCTGTTGGGGAGAAAATATGCCTTTGACATTGTAGTTGATTGATGTAGCTACAATCTTCCACCTGATCTTTCTCCCTCAGCCATTGCACACATCACACACAAAAAATGTAGCCAGGCACACTACAAGCATAAAGACTGCCCCACATGTGCTCTGGTTAGAGCACATGAAGAGGGAATCCGAATGTGAAAAGAAAGAAGGAGCTTCAGGAGTGGAACACAGATGCTATGCAGAGTGTGACTTGATTAAGCCTTAGTAAGCCTAGCAGATGTGCTGGGCTTGAGAGAGAAGAAAGCCAATGACTGAGTCACATGTGATTGAATGCTTTTCCACAATTACTTGGGATTACATAACCAGGCATTTCCATCTGTGATCATGGTTGGAAAATATAGTGTTATGTTTCAACTCATTGGAGTGAAAATCTAAAAGCAAGTACAGGGAGATGCCACAAGGGGAACGAGACAGAAATAATATGATGTTCATGTACAGGAAAAGAATGTGAATGATGGGTTGGTGTTAGAACTTGATTGTACAACTATGAGCACTTTACTTACTTGACCTTGTGATAGTGACAGCAAAGTCCAAGTTTCTTTTCTAACTATGTGGGTAGACACTACTATAACTAAAACCATGAAGCCAAGCAGTACAGTTAGCCTCCAGAACATATAGTCAGTACAAATCCACCTCCACTCTAAGTTCAGAGGATAGTTTTTGGAGGAAGGAGGCTGCAAGATTTCTTGAGTAACTTACATACACCTTCACGCTCAGCTTCACCAAGAGGTTTCATGGTTTTGTTCCCTAAAAAACTCAAAAACTTGATTGATAAAGCATTTTTCCCCAAGGGATATTCTATGAAAGACACAAGAGTCATTGATTGCCAATGAGTAGAATTTCAAACTTAAATTTTACTGTTTTTCAGGCTTAATAGTGTGATCCATTATGTTCAGTTTGACTAAGGGCTTCCTCTATAATATAGTATCCAGTCGTAAGAAGCTGATAGGGGCTGATTCCTGGCTGATTAGTTGGACTGGACATTTGAAGTCTGGCAGAAATAATATTTAAGGTCCAAAGCAATACGTGGTATTCAGCACTAGAGATCTGAAAACATATAGTCTATGGTATAATGTTTTCAGCATTGGAACTGAATCAATATCATAGTAGTAAACATGAGTCAACACAACAGCCATGATTAAGAATTCTTCTCTGCCAATTGCATACTTATTAAGCTCAGTAAAACAACTATTATTATTATTATTATTATTATTATTATTATTATTATTATTCAAGCAAGAAGGATCTAGATAATAAATATAAATTCAATGAGAAAAGATTAGAGAAATTGGTGTTCAGAAGCCAAGGCAGTGTTCTTGGGAAATGTCCATTGTATGGGCTGATGTTAAACTGAAGTAGAATCAATTTTTTCCATCAGGGTTGGGATATGTTAAGTACAAGTTCTGAGGATGGCCTATGATATGCTTGTTTTAAGTTTTGAATGCGTGAGTTTATTAAGTATATAGGAAGCAAATGTAAAAAAATTAAATAGCAAGTGGCAGAGATAGAGAAGCAGTAGATTGGAATTAAAATGTTCAAATCATGTGCTCACTGCACCCAGCAGAAACAATGGAAGTAGCACAACTGAGAGCATACAAAAGATAATATTATCAATTTGATGGCTTACAAAAATCTTGCAGAAATTGACTGTAGAATCCAGATTTTACCCAGGAATGGGGTACAGGACATGCAGGACACTTGATGTAAAAATACTCAGTTCTTATCTGGGAACGATGTGGGACAAATTGCTTCCAGGTCCAGCTATTCAAAGAGCTAAAACATCACATAGCAGTAAAACAATAGAATGTACATCATGTAACTCATTCTTACAAAGGGTTACTTCTGTGCCACTGAACAAGACATGGCAGATTATGAGGTCAAAAAGAAGTTAACTTAGTGAGGAATTAAATATCTACAAGTGACACACACACACACATATATATACACACACATATACACACGCATACATACACATTCATACATACACATATACAAACACATGCACACATACATATACACGTTTCTCATCTGTGAATAAGCACAGAAGCTAGTAAAATCTCATACATTTTTAGTAGTAGTTTATTAATACCTTAAGCATTATGACCCATAATCAGGCTATACCCAGAAATATGAATCCAAATATTTGAGTTGAATCACTTTCCCACTCAAAGGTCAACTGCACAAAGAAGAGGTTGTCCAAAAGAAAATAAAGGTGGTTGGTTACTCTCATAACATTTGTGCCACTACTGCACCTGCATATCTTACAGACATTGAAGATATGTAAGATTATTGTTGTAGGTTGCAAGACTTGAAACTGGGTGATGTTAATGTTTCAAAGCATCCGCTGTTAGCTTGCTGAATGCCTTTCAGTAACAATAATGCTAGTTAATAGAGGTGAAGTTTCTAGCAGGGCACAAGCTCAACTCTCCATGTTTGATGACATAAGTTAGTAGTGTCTTTAGCAATAGGTCCTTTCCATTAGGTCACGGAGAGTCTCCTGTAAAATTAGCAAGAGCTTTTAATACTTGAGGGTTTCTTTGGAGCCCATTTGGACACTTACTCAATATTATATAACCAATCCTTGCACTGGAGGTTTTACTTGGTGGCATTCATTGTCTAGCAGCAGCATGGTTTCCCCTCTAGACTACATGTAAGCTTCTACAGTGGTAAGTTTTCCAAATGGCCTTTAATTTTAGTTGTCTTTACCCTTCTCTCCCATCCCCCTCCCTACTTATTTTTTCTATTACAATTTCTCGTTTGACTCTGTATAACAAGGTATTCATTTCCCTTTCTCTGGAGGAACCTGTCTACTTCCCTTGTCCTTACTGAGTACCTAATGCCCATGATAATTCAGATTATACCACGGATGATAGCACATATAGCAAAAGCTTTAAAATTATATCCACAGATATAAGAAAACATGTGATGTTTTAGGGTGTGGAGTCTGGGTTTCCTCATCCAAGATTTTATTTCTAACTTCATCCATTATCCTGTGGATTTACTCATTTTAGTATTTTCTTAACAAGTGGCTAATATCCCATTGGGTATATGTACCCCAATTTCATTATTCATTCTTCTGTTGTTGGACAACTAAACTAGGCTGTTTCCAGTTTCTGGCTGTTCTGAGTGGAGCAGCAAGGAACACGGATGAGCAAGTGTCTCTGTAGCAGGATGTAAAGTCCTTTGAGTATGTTCTCAAGAATGATAGAGCAGGCTCTTGAAGTAGATCAATTTCTAGCTTCCCAAGGAAACACCATACTGAAATTTTTATAGCAGCTATATACACATTTGCATTCCTACCAGCAATAAATATGTATTCCTTTATTTCTGAATCCTCATGAGCATAAAATATTTGTTTTTTATTGATCTTTATTCTAACTGATATATGATGAGATCTTAAAGTGGTTTTAATTTGTATTTCCTTCATAGCTAAGGCTGTTGAACATTCCTTTAAGTGTTACTTAGCCATTTGTGTTTCATGTTTTTAGAAATCATTGCTTAGTTCTGTAACCCATTTTTAAGTTGGGCTGCTTCCTTATTTTTCAGTTTCTGTTTTTCTATTTAGTTCTTTACATATATTAGATACTAGTCTTCTAATATATAATTAGTGAAGTTTTCTTTTCTTTCTTCTAATTCTGTAGGGTATCACCTTGCTGAAATGATGGTGTTCTTTGTTGTACAGACACTTTTTCAGCTTTGTGAGGTTCCACATAGTAATTAATGCCTTGCCAACTACATCCTGTTCATAAAGTCCTTTTTGCGCCAATAGTTTCTAGTCCATTTTCTACATTCCTTTCTATCATATTCAACACTTGAATATTTCACCAAATGATTTGTCTTTTTAAAAAACGAGGCAAGTGAATATAAACCCCTGTACTACTCAGTTTGTGAGATAGAGCTCTAGCTAGGCTGGAGAGCTAGTCTCTCCTCACTGTTTGACAGTATTACCAAAAGTGCTGCCTGTCTGCATCTATTCAGGAAATCTTCTCCCATGAACTTGTCCTTTCTCACCCACCTTCTGTGTTATATCAAACTTTCGACTCTAACCCGTAGATTGAATGTCAACTTCATTGTTTCACCCATTACAATCCATTTCTGGTGTCAAGTAGTTTCTTCCATAACCCTTTCCTACTTTAGTTGTTGTCATCGTTGTCGTAGCCCTCCTCCCCCTCTTCCTCCCCCTCTTCCTCCCCCTCTTCCTCCCCCTCTTCCTCCTCCTCTTCTGCATCCTCTGCCTACTCCAGACTCCCATTTATTCCAATCATTTTTCTTTTTTTTTTTTTTTTAGAAGTGGTGTCTTTTGTTTCCTTTCTGCTTGCATCTTACACATTTCATATGCACACAACATTTACAATTATGATCAATATAGCATTGGTCATTGGTATTCCTGCTGAAGGAAGTCTCATGATGCTCTTAAATCCTCCTTGCAAAATTTGTATTTGAGTAATGATCATATGATTACACTTCTGAGTAAACCTCCAATTCTAGCAAGCCTCCATTACCAGCAACAATGTTCTGCTTCTATTCATTTCATTTACACAATAAAACTTATGAATCACTAGGACTGTAGTCATTTGACCTGTCACTATGGGAGAGTTACAATGAGAAACCAATTTCCTTGGATCAGCAAAAATATGGCCTGCTGTTGTAAAAGAAGCCAAGAAACTGGAAGCCTTGCACAAAGCTTCTAATTTGGATGGCTTATCTTCCCAAACTATTATTGTACTTTCTCAGATTCCCTCTTAGTCATGATTTTCTTTTATTTAAGGCAAAATAGGCTTCACACACCAGTTGTTTCTGTAGGATCTTTCTTCCGTAGGATTTCAGTAGCTCATTCTAAGTACTGAATGTCCATTGCTTTTGTTGTTGCCCGTATGATAGACCAAATCATAGACCACAATTTCTATTTTAAGTTGAAATTTGTAGGACACAATTCAGTCATACTCCGGCACAACCTGGTTGGATTCAAATCATACTTAGCTCCACTACATTTCCCATGCTTTCAGGTATATTCTTGTGACAATGAAGAAATAACAATATTTACCAATAGGCTAAGGGAAATAGACAAATTAACATACGTACCACTCCATGAACAATTATTTTCTAAAATGTTATATGTATCTGCAGTTATTATTTAATAAATAGCCCACTGAAGTATACATTTCAAAATTTAAATATCTTAGTGACCTCTATTATAAAATTGACAATCTATTTGTTTTATAAAAACTCAAGCCTGAGTTATGACTGAAAGATATTTTAAAATTCAGCAAACATTTTAAAAAGAAAATGATAATTTCCTGATGACTATTAAAACAATACTCAAATCAAGCTATTGAATATGAATGTGAAAGTAAGCAGGGTTGTTTTTTTCTGTTTGACAAACAAGAGATAGGAGTGTGGTGGTAGGGAGTTGGGGTATGGCAAAACCTATCACAGCTCCATAGACTAAGTAATTCATTATGCTACCACGCCCAGCCCCTTGGCATTTCTAGAGAAATGACAAACGCTGACTGATTTGGATTCTACATCATTTTAGGAACTAAGGTGTAAAAACAAGGAGGTTTGTGCTATTGAAGAAAAAAACAGGAACAGAAATCTGAGGCATAAAGAATTAATAGTTAAATAGCAAAGGGGAACCATTCCAAAATAACCAACTTAAGTCTTCAATATATGACTGGGCTCTTGACAATATCTTTCTCATCTGATGAGAATAAAAGCATAAAGGCTTAGTTCACTAATGTCCCATCACTGGCTCTCTGTATAACATTTACTGTACTGTCCCATTTTACTTATTCTGCTAAAATAGCCTTCCTACAATGTGCTTTTCCTAGATGATCCAAGAGTAAGTTTCCTGTCTATGGCTTGATAATATCCCAGAAACTGATAGTTGTAAAAATTTTTAATTCCTATCAGGGAATCTACCTCACCTTTGCACATTTTTTCCTGGATAAAACACACACACACACACACACACACACACACACACACAATCTTTGTATTTATAATAAGCCTTAAATAGCACAAGAGCTGGGCAGTTATCTTTCTCTATGCTATTTGAACCTACCTTCCTATTGATAACTCTGAGTCATTACTTTCTATGTTTCATTTGGGCTGCTCTTAACTTCAATTTGCCAGCCTCAGGGCCATGTTATTTTTTTGACTTCTTACCCATGGTAGTTTCTCATTCCTCCTCCACTTTCATTTCCTGCTCATTGTTTTCCTCTGACCCCAACCCTGGGAATCTTAGACCCCACCTATGTCTCTTCTTCAGGTATTGGCTGTTGGCATCTTTATTTGCCAATCAGAAATAACTTGGGTAGCATCAAACCAACCCACTACAATTGATGCTGCCTTGATAGTTCACCACTTTTCTTCTTGTTCTCATTATGTTTCATAATTGGTGAATTATAAAGGTCTCCACTAATTACTTTCTTATTTAACATTATTTGCCCTAATTATTAATTTATATCTTTTCCATAAATGTTGTTCTAGAAACGGAGTTGTGAGTGAATGTGTGAGTGTCAAGTGTGTGCCAAGCAGAATAGAATGCACACTGAAAGAGAATGAGAGCTTCCACAGAAACAGGGGACACTCCAGTATTGACTCTGCTGGTTCCCTCCAGCTCCAGAGAGCAGTTGTGAATACACTCTATTTCAGGAGTATTTACATCATGATCAGAAGCTACAAGGATACTATACTATAGAATTTGACAACTGTCACAAATCAAGTATTTTTCTGTTCTATTTTCATGTATTTGTATAACTGATTACAATTAGCTTTAAATAATATACACAAATGTTATCATGGACATCCTAACCCATGTTATTTCATTTTGAAAAAATGAAACACAGCAGTCATATATTTTTTTCAGGTACAGATAATTTAGAAATAACCAATGGTTCCACATTGAAGCTTTAAAGGAAAATCTCTATTTCACATCTCTGGAAGACCTTTTGCATTGTCTGTATTGAATTGCACTGTCTAATATAATAGTACTGTCTTTTCCGTGGTATGGTGAGTTGTAATGGGAAAGACGCATATTATTTCAACTTTTTTTTCTGTGATTAGTTGCCTTTATCATACTCCTGAAGTTTCCTGCACTTGCTACTTGTCCATTTCTTCTAAAATATGGCCTGATCTAACAATATCATATGCTTATTGTAATACTCAAATAATAGAACCCAATGCCAACCACTGACCACCTTATGAAAAACATATGTGATTTAAAAATGTACTTTGAAGGATAGAATATGATACAATATCAGTATTAGTTTTCCTTGGAATTAATCAGGTAGTATAAAGAATCGGGACATTGGACAGGACAATGTGTCGATACTTTCAAACTATGTAGCATTTAAAAATTTGCTTTGGTAATATAATCCTATTTCCATATCTTATAAATTTTATACATCTGGCTAGCATGATATACATGCAATAGCTGACAATTTGGAAAGTGGTGGCAATGCTGGTTTCATAGGTCCTTGTCATTTGCTCACTCCCTTTCCTATACTCCTGTGTAGTAGAATGTTTTCACTCTATGTGCAAAGCAGTCTAAGATGCAATATCCCAGAAATGTCAATAACACTGATCACTGTCATGGCTGTGACAACATTTACAAGCAAGAAACTTTCTGATATATTAATTATTCAGCCTATCAAACCTTACCTTTCAGGAAAAGGTCCAATAAGCCTGCTGTATACAAAGGAGCAACTAACTTATTCCTAGCCAGTGACTTACCACCTACAGCACATCAACAGATAGGTGTGTGTTACAAAGGCCTTTGAGAAGTGACAGGAAGAGTAAAAATTGATTTCTGTGATTTTTCATTTGTAAACCACTTTTTCATTGTCTTTTATGAAATTTCTGATCATTTAAAGTCATGGGGGCCAAAGGTTTTGCCTGTGTGTTGGCACTACTGGATGGGTATCAATCTTTATGTGCATAAAGAATGTGTCTTCTCCTTCTATGTGCAGTGTGTGAGTGGGGCCAAGTAACCCAAAGTTCCATGTTTTCCAGATAAAAATTTGAGAGGGAGAGCAGAGGAAAGGAAGAGAAGCATTGCCAGGCATCTCTAGTAGTGACATTTATTAACCTTTGCTTTACTGAGGAGACATTCACTCCAATAACCTAACTGTACCATTATGGAAATGTGATACATAATTAAGTCTAATGACTGACTGCTTCTTTGATGCAGATTTTCTAGACTCTAGAATTCAGTGGTAAGTCATTTTGACTTAATTTCGGAATTAGAAGAATTTTTTCTATGCCATAATGTATGTTAAAAGACATCATAGAACTTCAATAAGCTCTGATAGCCTGCGGGTACAGTCATATAGATTACATGATTGCAAACACACTTTTGCCAGTTTGCAAACAAGGACAGTCTCCATGTTTGAAAAAAATGCAGTGTCATCATGCTGTTTCTTTAGTGACAACTGAAATTTATTAGAGGACATTTTAATTCTTGACTGAAAGCACTTGAATGGCCCTTAGATCCCCTGATCTTCTAAACTCCTTGGGTATCCAATAATTGTTTTATCTACCTGGTGAAGGAGTTCACCAGTTTCTAACCTCATATAAGCTAAAAGATACAATAGTTTTATCTCTCATCTCAAGGCATTCTAGACTTAGCATAGCACCTAGTGTATATAATATGCTAAAAACTTGCATTAGCTAAGCAATCCTTCCTTCCTTCCTTCTTTCCTTTTTTCTTTCTTTCCTTTCTTCCAAACCCAGTCTAAAAAAAGGCCAAGATCAAGGAGATACCTAATAATAATTGTGTGCACATCTTATCCATCCATGTGAATGAAGCTGTGATCACTTGTATCTGTAATCTCTGCAAGTCGATCTCTACCTCCCAAGGCACCTTTGGACTAATTAGATTAACCGTTACTGTCAGGGCTAGCTAATTGCTTACTGAGGAAAGCAAATTGCAGACAGTAGATATCAGTGTAAAATCAAACAGAAAACAGGTGTTTGCTAATTAAAACTGAGATTTTAATGAATGACCCATGCAGTTTTGGTGAATAAATACCACTTATGGCATCTGCTGTATAGTGAGGCATTCTCTCTCTCTCTCTCTTCTTCTCTTTCTCTCTGTTTCTTTCTCTCATTCTTTCTTACTTAAGCTACTCTTTAAAAAATGCACTAATAAAAAATGTAATTGGCAAATTAGAAAAGAGTCGATATCAATCCCACAAAAGCAAAAGCAAATGTTTCTAAACAGGTAGCTAAATATCTGAAAAACTGAAATTGAGAATAGCCAATTCATTAGGCTATACCTAATTCATATACACTTATCTAAAAGTTTTTGCATGAAAGACATAAACTATTGGTTAAAGGGGCAACAGAATTGAAAAAGATGAACGAAGATCACATTAACACATTTTAATTCAAGAATGGGTCGCAATACCTTGGGGGAGGCTGATTATGAGTTCTGGTTCATGTACCATTTGAGACTTTATTTTGAGTTAATTGGGCTTCCTGCAGGGATGACCTCATCTGATTGTTGTTGTTTTCAATTCATTTGAAAGTGAAGAAGAAGCTCATTTTAAAATACAACAATAAGTGTGCAGAATATGCCTGATAAGCAGATTTCACTTTATAGAATGCTTCATTTTTAGGAAAGCTGAACAAGGGTTTATGTTAGGATGGCTTAATAGAAAGGATCCAAACAACTGTCAGGCCATTTTGTTGAAATCATCACTGCATAATTGGTTTCCTACCATTGCTCTTTGTGAGACTAAGTGCAGTAGTGAGTGAATTTCTAGTTGTAGCTATTTTCTGCTATTAAACCTCACTACAATACCTCAGTTTCTGGAACCAAGAGGACTGCACAAAACTCCATGTCAGCTAATAAATAACCAAATGTGTTGAAATCTAAGAAAATCAAATTTTTTTTTTGAAAGGCCTCATAACACATTCCGAAGTGTTCTATGTGTATGCAGGGCAGTGAGCATTCTGGGAAGGGTGGAGGCTTCAGGTACCATTTTTGTTCAAGGATGGAACCTCTGCCAGTGTAGATCAGAAGTAGAATTCATCATAGTTGGGATTCACAAGGGCCTGCTTTCTACCCCTAGCAACAGAAGAGGGGAAATGAAAAACAGAACCTGTGTAAACATGATTGGGGAGCAGAGTAGGAAGAAAGATTCTTTATCAAATATTTTCCATAACATCAAAAGGATTGAACTCTGTGTTATATTCCTGATGCCATTTAATGATTATATATTTAAGAGAATTTAGAATAAATTCTCCCTTCCTACATTCAAAAAAAAAACCAAAACAATATTATACACAGGCACATAAACACAATTTTAGTTGCATTAATGTGTGTTTACATCCACATACAGAATGCTAATTATTTTTAATGACCGGGAAAATAGAGTTATTAATATAATCATTATTATTTTTTCAGAAAATGTCTTACCTTGCTTAAACTGCTGAATTTTATTATTTGGGGCACTTTGGTGCTTTAAAAAGTCCTTGAATCTCAAAATCACCAACCAGACAATGATAGCTACTACACTCAACCTGCTGTGCTTGAACTACCATTTGTCAATGCCTGATGTGTGATGGTTCTATTAGAGGTCCATAAAGATGAGACACTAGCTGTGTATCCACCCAGGAGAAAGAGCAGCATTTGGAACAACACAACCATTGACTTTGTTCTCTAGAGTTGCAAAAGGAAGCCAGGTTGGAAACAAAGTCTTGGAGGGTAGTCTTCCCAACTTCCAGTGCATGGGACTTGTCATGTAACAGTTTTCCTTAAGGTTAAAATTTTCCAACTTTTTCAACCAACTCCTTAGGGCATGTGACATTAAAGGGGAGGGCAACATTCTATGCTCCATGGAAGTTTGTTAAGCTCAAAAAATAAACAACTCAAAAAAGTTTCAGGAAGTCTCTGAACCTGACCAGATTCACTAGGTACTTCCTTCCTCTCAAGTCTATATAAGCTGAACTACCAGAAGAACCACAGAGCAAGCAAGCTGTCTGGAAGTTTGAGAACAACTGAGCTACTTGGAGAGAATACTCCTCCCTTGTAGGCTGTGTAGTGGGCTTCAGGTTTCCTGACTTTCATGAGATTTCACCCATGCAAGGTTGGGCTTTAGCAAGCAGGCTTCTTTGACTCCTTTCTGCTATATGTAAGCTCTTACACATATTCACTTAATTAAAATTCATCAGTTCAGCAAGTTGGAGTTTGTTCTTATCCTTACTTGGCCTGCTATTCATTTCCTTTATGGGGGACTACACATTTGTACTCATCTCCCCATGAATAGAATCATACACTTACTTGTCATGTGGACTATGAATCAATGTGAATTTGTTTATGCTTGGACCATCCATCCAAATTTACATTGAAATAATTCAAGTAGGTTCTGATTTTCAAATCTCTGGCTTCAGAAACTGTGGTTCAGTTGTCCGTGGGGGACAAGTATCCACATTTCAATCCTAGACACTTCTATTTTATATTTTAAAATATTAAATATCATTTAAATATGAAAGGTCACATATTTAGCTATATAAGTTATAAACTACAGCATGTGCTGAGAAATTAAATATGTCTAAGAAAGAGAATATTACAAATCCTTCTGAACCCCACCCAGAGCAACTACACACTTCTATCTACCATCTACCAAAGAACCACAAGGTATCCTGTTCCCCTGAAATCAAGTAGAGAAAACCATATCTTAGCTGAAGCCACTCTAGATACAACTACCGCATGGTTTTACTACCAAAGGACTTTAGACCTTATACACCTTACTTAGAAAGCGCCACCCATTCCCACTATGATCTTGATACAAGATTACCTGTAGGACCAAGTGAACCTTCTGAGGATTGGTAGTAAGATTGTTCTAACTCTGGCCAGTCAGAAGCTACACCTAGTCTTAGCTGAAGTAGGACCATGCTACAGAATCAGTAAATGTCTTTACTAGCCCTACTTTTAACAATGGGTTACTATCTGGAGTATACCAAAAATAAAAAAATAAAATAAAATAAATGAACATCAAGAAAGCAAACAAGTCAATTAAAAATTGGTGCATGGAATTAGATAAAGAGTTATCAAAAGAAAATTAAATAATTTCTTAAGGATCTTTTAAAATAGTCAATGCTCTTAGCTACCAGGGAAAATACAAATTAAGTCTACTTTGGAGCTTTGTCTTACCTGAATAAAAATGGCTAAAATAAATAAATAAGTTAAATGCCAACAAAATTTTGGAAGGGATGTAGACAAAGGGAAATAGTCATTCACTGTTAGTTGGAATGCAAACTGCTAAAGTCACTATGGAAGTAAGTGTGTACATTCCTCAAAAATCAGTAATGCATATGCCATAGATCCTTTTCTACTATTCTTGGGCTACTTCAATAAAATTGGGACAGTACATTCTACTACAGAGATAGTTCTTCTCATACATGTGTATCATTCTTCTATTTACAACAACCAGGGAATGGAAACACACTACATGTCCACCAACTAATAAATAGGTAATGAAAACATAGTACCTTTGTACAATGAAATCTTACTCATCTCTCAAAGAAAATGAAATTATGAAATGTTCAGATGTACATATGTGTCTATAAATAATAAATTTTCCTGAGGCAACCAATAACAGAAAACGAGACAAACTTTGTTTATATTCTCACATATAAAAATACCAGATTTCAGTCTTTTGATATGTTTATAAACTTGGTATTCCAGGCCTGTACTTCATCCTCCCATTCACAGGCCTAGCTCAGTCCTTGCAGCCTCTGCACCAACCCAGTCACATGACTGCTGAAGAGCCCCATATCTGCACAGATTTATACTCTCAGGTATCTGTGGGTTTTGCAGTTGGCACACTAGCACAGTCTGGTGACTTCCCAAGAACCTGGACCATCCATGGTGCCCCACAATCCAAAGCCTTGATTAAGTCTCATAGGCTCCATACCAAATCAACCTGGTGAATTTTCTAGATGCCCTCTTACACATATTGTCCACCTCCCCAAGCCTAGCTCATCTCCTGCAACCTGAACACTAACCCAACCAGGTGATTGCTCCCGAGCCCCACATGTCTGCACAATTCTCACTCTCTTAGAACTACATATGTCTTACAACTGGCACATCAGACAAGCCTGGTTACTGACTCAGATACTTTACCCTGTTCTGTCCTCAAATTCTAGCCCTACCTTGGTTGTGTAGACTGAGTATCAACCAAGACAAGTGAGTACCCACCATTCCCTTCTATCAGCACCATTCTCTCACCGCCAAAAGGTTTGTTTACTTAGCAAAGGATCATTCTAGCTAGATAAGTACCCAAGACACTGACTGGACTACTGAGTCTACACATTATCAGGTCTACATTGATTCTCACTGCTGTTACAGATGTCCAGTTTAGTGAGTGCACCATATCCCCACTCATTCATTCCCTCACCATTCTTACTGGTCCAACTCATGTCAGGTAGTGTGTAAAACAGCCCAGCCTTGTAAAAACTCATGACCTCATTTTCTCTCTACATCTCCACACTCTCACTCCTAGTTCAGGCACAAAATAAGCATATTAAGCCACCACTGGGAATAACTCAGATCCATGACCACTAGTCCTACCTAGCCTTACAGTTTGTACAAGCAGATCCAGGAGTCAGTCACATTCACATGCTTTCTTGGTCATGCCTGAATTATAATCACTGGGTAACTCACAAAGTATCTGAAAGGCCCAAGCATGGGCAGCACTAAACAAAGAACCATACTTTCACTTAAGAGAGGCAGGATAGAATCTCACATGACACATACCACCACTGACACAAGGCTCTGTGCCCATGTCTGATTGCAATAAGACAAAAAATAGAAAAGACTGAAACAGTATCTCCCTCCCTTCCATAAATACCTGACTAGTTGTATATAAATGTCTGATGTGTGACACTCTTCCTAGAGAGCCATAAAGACAGTGATAGACCAAAGTAAAGATAATACCTTAAATTCAACTTGGTGAACCAATCGGTTTTATTGGATTACTAGAAGAATATGTATGAAGGCTTACTGATAACCAGAATGACTCAAAGTTGGGTTGGTTGCCAAATCCCAGGACTGCCTAAGCCTCTTTCAGACAACCTGGCTGGTCTTTGTTTATTTCGGTCAGTTCAGTTGGTCTCTGTTTCCCTCAGATAGCTCAGCTTGTATGATAACGACTGGCTTCCAACTCAGAGTTCACCTGCCTCTACCTCCTGAGTGCTGGGTTTAATGCTGTGTACTGCCACACCCAGCTAAAATGCTTCTTGAAACCATCACACTACTTCCTCATTATCATATTATTAGACAGTTTTTGCCTGATCATTATTAATTCTGTGTACATTTTCTTGTATACCTAAAATTTTCTATAAGGTATTAGTCTACTTACAGTTAAATTTGGAAAAACAGTTGTTTGTCAGTCACTGTTCTTTGTGCTGAAGAGAAAACATGAGCAGGGCAGCCCCTATAAAAGAACAGATTTAATTAGGGGTTGAATAGTTGAAATTTGATAATGTGTACCTCTTGTTAATTGTTGTACTATTTATAATTGGAACTTGTTTCTTCTATACCTTTTTACTTTAATTTGATATTTTGTTTGTTTTGTACAGGTTGTGCTTTGTCTGTTCTGGTACTTCCTATGTGGACCAAGCTGGTCTCAAACTTATAGAGGTCTACCTGCATTTGCCTCTGTGGGATAGGATTGAAGATGTACACCACCCTGTCCAGCTCATTTATATTTTAGTAATAAGTATATTACATTGTGTGAAGATGCCACATTTCATCTACCAATTAACATGATAAAATATATCATGGTCACTAACAAGTTTGGCTGCATTAAGGTATCACCACAGACATATTTGTGTGAGTTTTTATGAAGAAACAAATGTTAGTTTATTTAGAAAAACTCCAGGGATGTATATGTTGAGGCTGTGTTATAAGGATATTTAGGTTTCTATGAAACCGCCTATTGTCCTTCAAAGTGCTGTACTACATTTCATTCCATATGCAATTGGAAGAACACATCCCCAACTCCACATCTTCTGCAGCACTTGGTGATGTTATTGTTCTGAATCTTGTACTGACTGGTGTTGTGTCAACTTGATACAAGCTGGGGTTATCACAGAGAAAGGAATTTCAGTTGAGAAAATGCCTCCATGAGATCCAGCTGTAAGGCACTTTCTCAATTAGTGATCAAAGGGGGAGGGCCCCTTGTGGGTGGTACCATCCCTAGGCTGGTAATCTTGGGTGCTATAAGAAAGTAAGCTGAACAAGCCAGAGGAAGCAAGCCAGTAAGTAACATCCTTCCATGGCCTCTCCATCAGCTCCTGCTTCCTGATCTGCTTGAGTTCCAGTCCTGACTTCCTTTGGTGATGAACAGCAGTGTGGAAGAGTAAGCTGAATAAACCCTTTCTTCCCCAACTTGCTTCTCGGTCTTGATGTTTTGTGCAGGAATAGAAACCTTGACTAACACAGTTCTACAGATAGGTGTACACTGAATCACATACTTTCAGAAATAAGACTAA
The DNA here is from genome assembly GCA_019843965.1 of Rhynchomys soricoides. Lineage (NCBI taxonomy): Eukaryota > Metazoa > Chordata > Mammalia > Rodentia > Muridae > Rhynchomys > Rhynchomys soricoides. The sequence continues at coordinate 11,858,732 of JADRCH010000102.1, forward strand.
CTTCTTCAAGGTTTCATCCATAATAACAAGTATGAGCAGGCACTCTCTTGGATGAAGAATTGGGTTGGCTTCCTAGTAGTGATTCTGCTTGACCCATGTCCTGCAAATTCAGGAACTACAAAGCATTATTCATAGCATCCTCTGAGGACTAGATTAATGTGCTGATGATTCTGCCTGGCATTGTGCAAGAAAAGAAAGCACGTGACATGGTAGGAGAAAGCAGTCAACAAATGTTGAAAGAAGATAAAAAACAGGATTACATCATCAAACTGAATAAGGTGAGGAAATCTTGATGGAAAATGAATTCAACAGGGCAAATTAAAATAGGTGCTGGTCTGGAGACAAGTCAAGTGTGTTTTTACAGCAATAAAGTATGGGAAAAATTCACCAGAAGCCGTATGCCTTAGCAGCATCTTATTCAAGAACTTTCAAACCTAGTGGGAGAGATAAAATAATTTAAAATGCACTTTAAACATTATTTATTACGTACTTTGCTTCCAAATGTATCTTAGTTGAAATGATTATAACTTTCTCTTAACATATATTCAGCCTTACTAAAGGCCCAGATAGTAACAGGGGAGCTTCAAGGACAAACAAACAAATAAAAACAAGCAAATAAACAAAAATCAAAAGCCAAAACAATGACAAAAACAAAAGCACAATCTTTTTATTCGTTTCCTCAAAGCCAGTATTCACCGCCAGTGACCTTTGAGCACCAAACACAATCTGCTAAGTTCGAATGGATGAGAACTCATGCTTATTTGACAATGCTCACGTTCAAAAAAAGTCTTTCATGTTAGTCTTGACCTTATGACATGTGCAGTTATTATAAAGTCCTTAGCACTAAAATGCTACCACCAAATACTCCAAAAAGCTTTCCAGTCATCCAGATGTTTTTGAGAAAGGATTTTCTATAGAGCCCAGGCAGATTCATAAAGTTACCACGCTCCCACCTCCAGATTTCTGGCAGCAGAGATCACATGCCTGTACCAACACACCCTATCCTAAACAACCCCTGTCTGTGAGCCCACAAAATAATCCTGAGTTATCCTTGACTGTTGGTCATCAACATTGCATCTGTGCTGTGTTTTCCTCAGGAAATATGCAGAAGCCATGCCACATGTAATGAGCCAATGTAATCTCAAGACACGAGCTCACAGGCTTGCATGCTAACAACTAAGACTTATCTCCAGGCTGACAGCTCCCAGGTAGCTTTTTATTTTCCGTGGCAAATTTAGAAATTAGCAAATTAAATCACAACGTTTACCCAGTTTGGAAGTACCTAGTTTGGGGTGCTATTCTTCTTTTCTTCCTTTTATGCATAAAAAAGTTTGTAAGAGCTGGGAGAGGACAAAAGCCTCCTAGTTTCCCGATTCTGGCAGCTCGCCAGCTCTCCTTTCTAAAATGATCAAAGACTGTAAACACCGTCAGATGGAGCGAGGGATCTTTTTTAAGTAGTGGGGCTTTATGGTAGTTTTATGAAGCAGTAAAACTCTGCAGGCATTGGAGGTGAGATGTGGGGAGTACAGGGGTCATTTTATCTTTTGGATTTTAAATGACAGGATCAAAAGGGAGTTACTTCATAAAAATTTCAATTTCCTTTCCCTAAGCATATTGGAATCACAGGAGACTTAGCTAACCTCACGGTGATGCTCTCACCATAAACACTTTGCACTCATTGCCCTGCTAAGAAGGATCCTCTTTACCACAAAATCTAGCCTCCTGGAGGTTAAGGTAGCATGTATTATTGTCGGAGGTAGAGATTATTTGAGCCATGCACAAGGAGACTATGTTGTGACTGATTGCTAATAATGGGAGATGGGTGTAAGCCATAAAGATAATTATAACATATGTACTTTTCATACTGTATTTGTAGAAGCAAAATGTTTTCACCAACCTATTGTATGGTTGCTATGCAGTAAATTAGCTCAGTTTTATGGAGAACATTTTGCTTTAAATATATTGGAGATGCATTTAAGCTTAGAATGCTCGTCACAATGCTCAGGAACTAGTTCAAGGGGTTCCAAAGGCAAGCTAAATGTAATGAGAAGAGGACTAAGACTATTAAGGTGAGGAGCATAGGCAGACCTACAAAGCAGTTTGTTGATCTCCATTCTAGCTAATGGATTTCATTCATAGTCTACCTTACATCTTATGTGACATAATTTCTGCCAATACTCTGAAACATTGCTGTAGTCAGTTTGGCTTCTATAACAAGAACATTGCTGTATTTGCCTGTGTTTAAACAGCATCCACTTCTCATGGTCAGAGCCTTAGCAAGTGCAAGGTCAATAAGCAAGTAGATCCGGAGAGTTGGGAGGGCCCAGTTCTTCATCTGCACAGGGTTGTCTTCTTGTGTGCTTACTGGACAAACAGGTGGGATGGAGAAATCAAATAAACATCTAAAATGATCTCAAATTGTCCACTTGCTTTGTTTACATGCTTGTGACAGTGTCCTCTGTAACCTCAAAACTTACATGATAATACTTCACATTTCAAGCTAGGATCCCAAAAGAAAGAGTGTTTCATCAGACATCTTGCCTTATATAAAACTTCACTTTAACTCTTTCGTGTAATAAAGACATATGGCTACATTCACACAGCAAGCTGTGTTGGTTGTCAAAACTTCTCCCTGTCTGACATCTGTACTCATTCTCTACACAGATCTGTATCTACCACAGAAGCTCACATCTGTCTAATGTCACCTTGAAGCACCAACAGCCTGTTTCCCCAAATTTTATTATTAGAAGATGAAATACATATGTCTACTTACAGAACTTCAAGTAAATGCTCTTTAAGTCAGCCATGGTCCTAGTATTGACCGTTGGTCTCACTTAACATCTTGTGTTCTATCCAATACATTCATTTAACATCTGATTAGCTTTTCTTGGTTTTTAGAGTTTTTATTCCTACCCTTGTTAGCTTTGCTTTTTAAATTATTGATTATTTTATTTATTTACATTTCAAATGGTATCCTCTTTCCTGGTCTCCTCTGCACAAACCACCCATCCAATCTCCCCTTCCCCTTTGACTCTATGAGGGTGCTTTTCCACCTACCCACCACCTCTTTCCTCACCCCTCCACCATTCCCCTACACTGGGGCATCAAGCCTCTACAGGGCCAAGGCCTCCCTTCGCATTGATGCCAGATAGAGCAGTCATCTGCTACACATGCAGCTGGAGCTATGGACCCATCCATGTGTACTTTTTGGTTGGTAGTTTAGTCTCTGAGAGCTCTGGGGGTCCAGTTAGTTGATATTATTGTTCTTCCTAGGGGGTTGAAATCCCCTTAAGCTCCTTCAGCCCTTCTCCTAACTCTTCCTTTGGGATGCTCTGGCTCAGTGTGATGGATGACTGTGAGTATTACTCAGTCTTCCTGGCTTTTATCATATTTGTCTTTATTTGTGCATCTGCAACTCATTCTTTCCTAACTTTTTCTTAAACTTGAGAAAGATGTTGCATACCACCTCTCCACTGAAATATTTCATTACTTTTCAATTATTCCATGTCATTATAAGATTTATAGTTCCAAGACTGTAAATATGGTTGCTCACCATTGCTTATTATCTTATTCAACAATATTTTAGTCCTCATTTTATGATCTTATTCAAGAATATTTATATTTCCTGAATTTTGTCTTCACTGGGCTATCCTTTCATGTTATAGACCATTTCTAATCTTATAGTTTAAAAATAGTTTAAAAATAACTGAAAAAAAAATACTTGGGTCATTTTTTCACCACCAAGTTTATAAACGCATACCCTGGATTTTCTCCAAATTAAAAAGAACCAATTAATTTTCCTGTCCCATGTGACCTCAGAATTTCCTGATTCCACCGTCCCCAACCTAAGTTCCCCAATATCAATACAATACCCTCATTCCGCTGTGCTAACATTTTTTCTCCCATTATCCCAAACACCAATTTGAAGGGGGAAGAGCTGACACTAAAACCTGCTTCCCTAATTGGTTCTTAATTTGATCAATAAATAAAGCAAGAGCCAATTGCTGGGCAGAGGGGAAAAGTAGGATTTCTGGGTCTCAGGAGGAAGAGAAGGGATGCAGGGAAAGAGGAGGCTTTTCAGCAGGTTTTGGAATGGGAGACACACTATAGGTACTTGGCTGAAATTGGTTAGCTGATAATTGCCCAGCAGTCGTGCGTTCTGGCTAGTTTCAAAATAATAAAGCTGTCTAGTGTTTTTCTTCTGCAGAGCTAAAGTGGGCAGGAGAAAGTGGAAATCTGGGGTGATAGCTGGCTGCTTGGTGAAGCTAGCCGAAGGGGCTGGTGGAGTGCTGACAGCAGCTCCTGGATTTCCCAGGTTGGGGGACGGCTGTAGTCAAGTTGGAGCAAGAGGAACCTGGAGAGGTCAGAGCGCATCCCGTGGCACCAGACAAGGAGGTAACATGTTTTTAAAATGACAGGCAACACCAATTTATGTAAATATAATCCATATTAAGTTCATAATGCCCCATCTCTTGTCCTAAACACACACAGTCCGCTCTTTTATACACATAAAATAAGAATTTTCTAATTTTGCATAATTATTGGCTTAACAACTACCATTTCCTCAAATATTTAAATACTACTCCCTTCCTTATTGCTCATATTGGTCTGCAGGAACTCTCAAAATTGAATGCCACAGATTGATGGCTTAAGCAGGTTTCTTTCTTTCTTCCTTCCTTTCTTTCTTTCTTTCTTCTTAATATTGTAGAGGCAGCAAGTTGATGACCAAGACAACCGCATACTCAGGCTCTAGTGGAAGTTTATTTTCCTGGCTGTAGACAAGTCTTGTTGTTGTTTCTTTCAAGTCCTTGTCTTTGTGCAGCAGAAAGACAAACAGGAGCCCCTAGAACACTACAGAGCCCAGACGTCTGTTTTTCTTTTCAAAGGACATCAACACTGCCTTCTACGGTCCCACCTTTGATCTTAATTTAATAGTAATTACCTCCTCAAAGACCTTATGTCCAAATACAGTCACAGGAAAAATGGGGTTTCAACCTATGCTCCTGGAGCAGAGCAGGACACACAGCCTACAGAAACAACTCTTGTAACCATCATCTATGACTCCCAGGTGCACAACCCAAGGTTTGACCTGAGTCCTTATCTCATCTTACAAGTGCATGTCCAGTCCTGTAACTGACTGCTCTCCTTGCTGAAGCCCTGTTAGCGTTCCTTCATTTTATTAAGCTTCTTTAATTTCCTGAAATCGCACCTGTGCCCCTGTATTCTAGTAAATCGAAGTAAGCCAAGCCAACCGGTTAATTCCTTGGCAACACCTTGGCATCCTTTAATGCTTCTGAAAAGTTATTTCTTGGCAGCGATGGTCACTCTAGATAAAAAAGTGACAACATAAGACCCATGTTTCCAAAATTATGCTCAAATGTACTTTGCAAATGCAGGCTAAATTTAGGGAAGGTTAACGTGCAGGTAATTTTCATCTTAAAATGAAATTAACCTTAAAAACTAATTATTTGGACTTCTGATTGCCCCATCAATTTCATATCTTGTGTAAAGTTCAAAAGTATTCTAAGGGAAAGGGGGTGTGCCCTCCACACAATAGCTGTGAACTGTGACCAATGAATGATGACAGCACAAAATAGCTTATTCAGCTAGACCTTTTAAGCAAATTGAGAAAAGTTTCAGTGTGGCCATTTAAGTGGATTTCAGCATCATTTAAATTTTAAATGCTGGAATGTTCATGATTTTTAATGTGATAAAGATAAGATATTAACATGCTAAACCATATAGGGGTTGCTTGCTTAATTTGTGACAAGGCTTTTCTATAAAACATAGGTGTAAAGGCATGCTAAAATGATAGCATCCCACATAGCAGATATTACTTACACACACACACACACACACACACACACGCACACACCCTGGGGAGAGTGGTGGTCTTGTCAAAGAAAAGATAACACCTTTCATTATGAGAAAAACCAAACTAATTTTTTCTAGAATATAAAATTTATTTTAAAACTAATTTTTTCAAAAGTTGAATTTTTATAATTAGTAATATCATTGCTGTAAAGATGAAAATGTGTGTTACCTTTAAAATATGTTTGAAGTTAGAAAACAAAAAACAAAAGAGAAAACAACCTAGGCAGGTAACAGATAGCCTACAATGTTTGAGGGCTTTCTTTATGGGCCAACATTGGAAAATGACTCAAAAAATTAACCAATTCCTGGCTCTGGGAGTTTTGTTTTATAACTTATACAGTCTAATTTGACAACTGTTTCTCCCTTTATTAGACAACTTCATTTACATGCATTTTACTTATGAATAGATTTTAGGAAGCATTTATTATAGTACATTTTAATGTGAATTTTCAAAAGTCCTTTAGAATTAGTTATTCTTCCTATATTCTTGTCTCTACTCTGCCCTCTAATCTCTCTCCCACTTTTGATTTAGTTGTATGCCATAAGTCCACCTATTTGTTGAACTGTATCAAATAAACATGCTAGGCTTCTGGGGTGCTGAAGCTTCTGCATAGGGGAACTCACTCTACCCCAAACAAACTGTTCTGGGTCTCTATATGACTGTCATTTCTTCCTTCCTTCTATGCCCTAGTCAGGTCAATCCCTGGCCTATCCATGCAAGGACTTGGTACATATGGATGTTCAAAGGACTGGGCATGTTCAAAGGACCCACATGTTCACACACTCACACACACACACGCACACACACACACACACACACACATACACACCCACACCCACACACACACACACCCACACACACATAAGAGAAGAAAGTCCAAAGCCTTCCTCTTCCTTATTTTAATAATACAATAGTCCAGGTCGCATAAGAGTAGGCATGTAGGTCAATGAAGCCAAGCTGAGAGTTAGAACATTGTCTGTACATTTATGTTCTCCTGATTTTAAGCATGAATGCTAATGACTTTAAATGAAGAAAGAAACATCCATAAATAATTAAGTTAAAAGTCCCAAGTACTCTCTCTACTCCCCAAAAATGTTAGGGAAGAATGTTAGGCATAAATAATGTGTGTGTGTGTACATATATACATGTGTGTATATATATGTGTGTGTGTGTGTATGTGTGTGTGTGTATATATATATATATAAAATATATATATGTGCGTGAGTATATATATATATACATATATACACATATATGTGTGTGTGTGTGTGTGTATGTAATCTAAGAACACTAATGGCACAAAAGATAACTGAAAAATAAATCAGATTAAATAAAATCAAATTATTTTGTGCTACAAATAATACTATTAAGAAGGTGCAGCAATTTCAGATTGTGGAAAAGTTTGTATAATTTTGTGTGATGAAGGACTTGTGTCCTATGTATATAATGAATACTTAACATTCAGTTATGAAAGCCTAAAATCTTTAATATGGGCAAAGAAGTTGTATAAATATTTCTTCCAAAAAGATTCACAAGTTCATGAAAAGATGCTCAGTATTCCAGGTCTTTAGAGAAATGACAATCATAAGCCCAGGGATGAGCAAATGACATCTGTTAAGAAGATAACAACCTAGGTACCTCCAGTGTTTAAATAAACTGATAATCACTGTGAAAACACAGGGTACTCTGCTGTGCTTGCAGACAGGAGCATAGCATAATTGTCTCCTGAGAGGCTTCATTCAGTATCTGATGGAAACATGTAGAACTGCCATTAAACAGCAGGTGGAATTCAGGAGTCTTATGGAGATAGAACGGAGCAAGCAGGGGTGGGTGTGGGGATGGTTAAGTGCACTAAGAAGACCTACAGAGTCAACTATCCTGGATTCACAGGAATGGAACCACTAACCAATGAACATGCAGGCACTGAACCCAGCCTCTTCACCCTACATTTGTAGCAGATATGCAGTTTGGCCTTCATATGGGTCCCCTAACAATTGGTGTGTGTGTGTGGGGGGGCTGTCTCATGCTCTGTTGCCTGTCATTGGATCCTCTTCCTCTACCTGGACTGCCTGGTTGGGACTCAATGGGATAGAACCTGCTTAATCCTGCTGGTACTAGATGTCCCAGGTGGGAGGTAGGATGGTATACAGGGATGGGGGTTAATGGGGGAATAGAGGGAGGGGCTGTGATTGGGATACTTTGTGAATAAAAAGCAAATTCTCGAAAAACTTTTAAAAGGAAACATTATCAATTTTTGTCATAGGGAGTTGTGTATGCACACATGTGCCCCTACCCCCACATTCTCTCAAGAGCAAAGAAAATTGAGGTGTGAGAGATGGCTTAGTTGTTTAAGAGCATGTGCTGTTAAACAGTATATAGACTCTTCTAGTACCAGTACGGTGGCACACAAACATTCATAATGCCTGTTCTAGGGAGTTCAGTGCCTTCTGCTGATGTTTGTGGGTATCAATCACATGCATGGTGGATAGATAGACATGTAGACAAAACATTCATACAAAAATTAAACAAATAAATCCTTTTGAAAAGTATCTACACAAGAATGTATAATTCACATTTATAATAGTGCTATTCATAATACCCAATAAGTTGTAAAAATCCAACTGTCCATAAGCTGATGAATTTTGTAAATAAGATATAATATAAGCATCAAATGGAATATTATAGGACATACAATGTTGGGGGGGAGCTGTTACTTGCTATCACATGATTGAGTCTTAACAGCATTACCATATCAACTGGAAACCACAAAAGATCACATCTGCTAGGATTACACTTACCATAAATGCTTAGAAAAGGCAAATCTATCAGTGATTACTTTTTGGTACAGATCAGACAACTGGGATTTCCTTTAAGAGGAAGAAATGCTATAAGTTAAATTGTGATGACTGAATAAACCTATGAACACACACACATACGCACTTATCCATGGGATTTTTTACTATATGAGATGATTTACATAATTTATCAATTATTTTCTGTAAATTTTAAATAAAAACTTAGAATAAAACACTAAAATTAGATGTCTCAAGTGTATCCCATTACTGTAATTTAAAAGTTATTTATTTGTATATATTTGTATGTGCATGCATGTATATATGTGCACCACATGTTTACAAGTGCCTAAAGAGACATCAGAGACTCTGAAACTGGAGTTTAAAGGCATCTGTGAACTAAGTGATATAGGCAATGAGATTCAAATTCTTTCCAGACTTTCTCTCTGTCTCTGTCTTTGTGTCTCTCTGGTAAGAGAATTTATAGAAGACCATTTGAAATTATTCTACTGTTGATTGTCTCATTTTCTCCACTATTAGACAGGAAATTTCCATTATTCTATTTCATGTGCTCTGGTGTTTGTGTTGGTGGAGAGAGCCCAGTTTACCAGAAAGTTACTTTTTTTCCTAGCTTCTCAAGTTCTTTTTGCTTGGGACAAAACAGAACCTTCTTACACAAGAGTATAAAGAACTCCAAGGCATGGCCAAACTTCTCAGTGCCCTACCAAGATTTTGTTATCTACAGAAGATTGAATTCCTGTTTATTCTCTGCTATGTGAGACAGTGCCATTCAAGAATCATAAGCTATGAGAAGGTATATTTACAAAATATTAGGAAGTATATTGGGATAAAATCTAGAAATTATTTTGTTATGATCCATAAAAATATATTTGTTAATTTATTAAACTCTTACATCTGTGTTTTAATTTTTCAAGCACCAATAGGAATGGTGGTGTTGGTTTTTATTCTTTCAAGTCCAATAATACACGGCATAGTAAAAGCTTAATTTCTTCAATAAAAGGATAAAGATACCTTATTTTGAAGTAGGCTTCTTATTGGAGGCTGATGGATCAGTTAATTATTGGTAGAAACAATAAGCAGGGGCTACTATTCATATAAGAAGTGATGACCTGCCTACTGCTAATTGTGTCAGAAGAAGAAATATGAACCCTTATATGGACAGATGTTTCAATTATGGGTTTGTTTGTTTTTCTGTGACAAACACCATGACCAAATCAACTTGGGGAAGAAAGGGTTTATTTGGCTTATACTTCCTGTCTTAATCAGGGTTTCTATTCCTGCACAAACATCATGACCAAGTAGCAAGTTGGGGAGGAAAGGGATTTTTGAGCTTACACTTCCATGCTGCTGTTCATCACCAAAGAAAGTCAGGACTGGAACTCAAGCAGGTCAGGAAGCAGGAGCTGATGCAGAGGCCATGGAGGGATGTAACTTACTGGCTTGCTTTCCCTGGCTTGCTCAGCCTGCTTTCCTATAGAACCCAAGACTACCAGCCCACATATGGTACCACCCACAAGGGGTCCTCCCCCCTTGATCACTAATTAAGAAAATACCTTGCAGCTGGATCTCATGAAGGCATTTTCTCAACTGAAACTCCTTTCTCTGTGATAACTCCAGCTTGTGTCAAGTTGACACAAAACCAGCCAGTACACTTCCATAGTCATCACTGAAAGAAGTACTCAGGACAGAAACTCAAATAACACAGAGACCTGGAGGTAGGAGATGATGTGAAGGTCATGAAGGAGTGCTGCTTACTGGCTTGCTCAGCCTGCTTTCTCATAGAACTCTGGACAACCAGCCCAGGAGTGGCACCACCCACAAGGATCTGGGCCCTCCCCCTTCAGAAAGTTCAGTGAGAAGCCCAAAGTGGGAGCCAGCTCAATAGGCTTGACACTATTACTGAGGCTATGGAGCACTCACAAAAAGGAACCTATAATGACTGCCCTCTGAAAGACCCAACAAGCAACTGAAAGAGTCAGATGCAGATTTTTGCACCCAACCAATGAACAGAAGCTGCTGACCCCTGTGATTGAATTAGGGAAAGGCTGAAAGGAGCTGAGCAGGAGGGTGACCTTGTAGGAGGACCAGCAGTCTTAATTAACCTGGACCCCTGAGATCTCTTAGACACTGGATCATGAACCAGGCAGCATACACAAGCTGATATGAGGCCTGCAACACATATACAGCAGAGGACTGCCGGGTCTGGATTCAGTCAGAGAAGATGCACCTAACCCTCAAGAGACTGGAGGCTTTAAAGGTCTGATGGGGTGGGGGTGGGGTGGGGTGGGGTGGGGCTATCCTCATGGAGAGAAGGGGGTGGTGAGGAGGTATGGAATGTGGCACACTTGGAGGGTGGACTGGGGTGGGGTCGATAAAATCTGGAGTGTAAGGAAAAAAAATAGAAAAGAAGCGTAAAAGAAAAAAAAGAAAAAAAGGAAAAGAAAAGAAAATGCCCTAGAGTCAGATTTTATGAAGGCTTTTGTTCAATTGAGTTTCCTTTCTTTCAGATAACTCTAGTTGTATCAAGTGGACATAAAAATAGCCAGCACTACAGGAATATGTGCAAGTAGGAAATGTGATGATGAACAATGTTTTTCTTTCTTTCTGCAATGTGTAAGAACCATGTCTTAGTGAGAGAACAAATTACCTAGGAAGCCTGATTTTCTAAGCAATAGTCATACTTTGAATTAATCAAGCTGCACAAGTTTTGAGACTGAGTCAACTGCACTGTACCAAATATTAAATACACCAAACACTATACTTTATGTAGTTTGTGTCAAGTAAACCTCACTAAAGCTAATTTACAAAATTGCCACAGGCTGGGAATCATAGTATATGCTATTAGTTCTGCTCTTGGAGGCAGAGGAAGGAAGGCCTCCTTGAGTTTGATATTGCCTAGTCTACATAGCAAATTCTAGGCATGTCAGGGAAACACTTTTTTAGTTAGATCCTAACTCAAAAATTAATCAGTCACTGCAGAATTATGCAAAGGTATTATCAACAAAAGATGCAGACCCAGTCAAAAAATTAAAAAGTTTGGTTATAGTAGATAACAGACTAAGAGAATATAAACTAATGTAATACAGTGAATATGTCTCTGAATAGTTCAATAATACCTGATTTCAGCTCTTTTGGACATAAATGATGATTTAAATTCATTGTCCCCAATGGAAGACATTACCTAATACTCAGCATTACCATGTGACAGGATTTGGTAAATGCAGTATAAGCCAAAATACTAACCATCATTTCTTAGGAAACACACTCAATCTGATTCTTGAGGTTCTTCTCTTTCCTCAGTGAAAGTGAAATTGCAAATTCTAAAAATGTAGCTCACATCTAAACTCTTCACTATTTGATATTGGAAGGTTGAATTTTACAACAATGTAACTTATTCATCTGCATGAATATGATGTCACCTTCTGGAAGCTTTCTTATGAAGGATCACATAAATGTGGAGCAATAGTTAGAAGAGAATGAAGAATCAAGGGTAGTTATATGATGGGAGTTGTTATAATAATTTTACATAAAAGTTCTTGAGGACATGAAAGTTTATAAAAATTAATTACAGCTGTTAATATTTCCTACTGCAATTATTCAGTAAATGTCCTTTCCTATGGGTAGATGCATTTCAATTATCATTTGGCCTCTTGTCCACAGACTGTTGTGTATAGAATACATGCCATCATCATGCATAATGGCCTCATATTGGTATCATAAGAATGAAATTTGGTCTTGGACATTAACAATAAGTATTTAACCTACTATGTTAGAATGGACATAACCTTGGTGTGGTTTCAGAAACTGAAAACAATTTCATATCTGTCAATGGGAACATTCATAATTTTATGTTATCAAGGATTTGGACTGTTTTCCATGGGTGTGGCTAGGAGCAGGAGGCCCAGAAGTGAGCAAAATACAGGAAGGATTTTGTCCTCTGTGATCTTGCCTTCTATCACCATGTAGGTTAGGATGGTGACAGCCAAAATAAACTAGTAATATATTCAGTGGGATATTGGAATCTGAAAGCACTCTAGAGACGAATAAGAGAAAAAAATGGAGAATGTGGAGAAAAGGTACACGCATGGGCTTTTTAATATGAAAGACTACGTTCTCAGTTAAATTAGAAGGAAGGATATCAATAGAGGTTACAAGATCAACAAGAGTTGAGATGTGAAGGAGGATATGGACTACCTCTCATTCTCATACTGGAGTATGAGCCAGTGAATTCATTAGAGAAATTAAGTAGGATTTCCTGAAAGCACGGAGGGACCATTTGATGATTCAATGTAAAAAAAATGAAACAAATTCCATCAACATGATAAGTTATTTTATTCAGATATCTTTAGGTGAATGACTTTCTGGAAAATGGATAGAATTTGCCTTGTATTTTGGAACAGGTATGTGTTATTTTAGTTATCCAATTGGCAAATCTCAGGAATATTTAGCTGTTTATAAAGCATATTGTGCATAACTAAATATTTAACATACAATTATTTATATATTTCTTCAACAGTTGAATAATTGCCCCTTGGCATCCATAGAAACTAGGTGTAGGAGTTCTTAAAAACTGAAAGTCCACTTATAGACACGTCTCCCCATTTACTTTAAGTTATTACCTATTGTTCATAATTAAATGCAAATACTACCCAGATGGTTATCATACTGTACATCTTTTTAAAAAAAACTCGAAATAAGAAATATCTCCCTGAGAATCCTGCACTTTTCTGAAGGCAACCAGAAAGGAGTGGATCTGAGGGAGTGGGGAGTTATGGGGGAAATGCCTAGAAGAAGAGCGAGAAGAAACTGTGGTCCAGATGTAATATTTGAGAGTAGAATAAATAAAAAATACATCACATTAAAAAGACAGCACATGTTCAGTACAGAAGTAAATTTCCTCAATGTTTTGAAACTACAGTTGTTTGAACTGTAACTCTATTGATTCCATATTACATGACTAACCATAACCCTAACCTTAATACTAACCCTAACACTAATCTTAACCATACTGAAGGAAAGACAAAATCTTTCTAATCATGAAATATAATATCTTACTGTATTAGTTACTTGACTGTTACTTTGATAGTCTGTTGGCCAAAAGCAACTTAGAGAAGAATGGGTTTACTTTGGCTTACAGTTCCAGAGGTGATCTCTCCATCATGTCTACAAAGGTATGGAAGAGAGAACTTGATGCCAGCTTGACAGTCAGGAAGCTAGCTGATGAAATTTCATCTACACAGTAGTAGTAGACAAAGAAAGCAAAGTAGACCAGAATATGAAATCTCAAACGACCCTCCATGTTACATACTTCCTCCAGCAAGGCTCTCTCTTTCCTAACGGTTCCACGACCTCCACAAATTGTGTCATAAACTGGAGATTGAAATACACGAATCTGTGGAAGACATTTTACATTCAAATAACAACACATATAATATATAAGTCAACAAAGTATAACATGATAGCCTAACATAATGTCACATACATAGGCTTGCCAATACAGTTGAAGCACTATAATAAGAGAAGCTCAAAGGCCCCTAATAGAGTCTAAGGTACTTTGATAAATTAACTATTCTAAGATATGTTTAGGATACTCTTGTAGGAATTTAGTAGTTTTGCTTAGTAGATCACTAAAAGCCAAATATATGTGTATGTGAAATAAATTATGTGTAGTGAGAGAAAATATGCATCAAATGTAATTAGAGGTTTAAAGGTTGCATGAGCATAGAGTGGCAAGAGATGAGGCAAGGAGGAAAAAAGAATCACGAATCAAACCCGGAAGAGCCATATCCCAGTAAACAAGTCTGGATTTTGTGAGGCAGATGAGAAATTGGTCTTAATAATATTAAGAGATTAATTGCAATCACAGGGAAGTTTTAGATACATTATTCTGATTATTTGTTCAATCTGTATTAAAGAAAACAGGACCTATGGCAAAGAAAAGCATTACTATTCATTACTATTAACCTAATCAACACTCTTTTATTTAGCTGCAATTACAGACTAGATCTTAAATCTTTCAACTTGATTCCTAAATTCCACTACTTCCTTCTTCCTGTGTTGTGATGAAATGAAAAGCATGCCAATGCTGACTCCATGACTGTAACTGTGTCATTGCCTTTACACTTGTGCTCTGTTTTCCCTCTGCTCTAATGTGCTTTTTAATCTCCCAATGTGCCTTTGACCTTAAACACATAGAGCAACTTCCTGACCAATCCTGGATTTTCTTCTTTCAGACTCTGATTGTATGTCATGGCTGACACTGAATGATCACCTAAAAAATGAGAGTAGAGACAGAGTTAAAGGATGTGAATTGCTTTAAAATATTAATGGAACATAAGAATAATTTCTGAAGCAATGTGCTTTTCAAACAAAAGATGCATTGGGGCTACAATCAGAGAACCTTTACATGTTCCAAAAGTAAAGTACTTTGATGGTGGAGCCATTCAAGATCATGATTAAATTCAGATGGTCAATACTGAAGAAACAGAGTTTAAGAGTATAGTTCCAAAAAGAAAGATGAAGGAAAAGTCTGGATGTTAAAAGCTCAACATCACAGAGCACATGGGTGAGATAATAAAATAATGAGTGGGAACAGTTCTAGGCACATTCTTCTTTTTTGTCAAAAAGATAGATAGCATATAAAAATATTATATATATATAAAACAGAATTACATGTTAAATGCATATATTTATTTAAATATTATATATAAATTATATGTTATATGAAATTTAATATATAATACATATAAACATATATATGTATATATGTGTATATATATATATGAGAAGAGAGAAAAGTATGTGTGTGTTTGTGTGTGTGTGTGTGTGTGTGTGTGTGTGCAGATTTCTCCCACATATAATCACAGAGCAATTCTGGGTAAGATTTAAGCTGTTGTTTACTTGGGAATGTCAATCAACAGGGCTCACTTCATACTTTTCAGTGATCAAAGTCATGATGGAGAAATTATAATATTCATTGTTAAACACAAAACATTATGGAGACAATAACAAATCCTAACAGGCAATAGAAGGATGCTTTTGAAAAATAAATGCTTAATTAGAAATGAAAACCCAAGGACAGAACATCAGCATTAAATACTCTTCAAACTTGATGATCCTAGACATTTCAGGAACTTAAATTTGAAGACTTTAATGTAAGTATTTGAATAAAATCTATAACATTAGAAAGCCTGTGGGCTCAGATCTTTCATTGGTTTTAGGTGGAGACCTATAATCCTTATGGGAAAATTCTACCACTGGGGAATAACAGGACCCTAATACCAAGCAAACATTTAGTAGAATCCATGGAAAGGAGACTCAGAGATCAAATGGGAACTCAGGAAATCTACTATTACACTGTCTGGTCATCTGACACTTGGAGCAGCAGATTCTCTATTTTTTTTAAAAAAAACCTTCTGTTTTGTGCTTGACACTACGAGAAAGAATGACATTATATGGTATGATTTATTTTCTCTCTCAAAGCTTGACAGAGAAAAAGTTGATACAATGCAAAGTTCTGAAAAACAAAGGAGATACCCAGGGATGATCTGTGATTGATTTCACCGTTCAGCCGTTTTCTAGAATCTCTTTGGACTTCTCTCAAACTTCTCCTGCTTGCATTTAGGGCCCTTGTGGTCCTCTACTCTGTAGACACGCTTTGATTCCAGTTTTTCCTATTAGGAGAATTCTCTTAATCTGACATTTTCATTTTCAATCTGCACCATGTCTCATCACACCGTGATTATCTTCTTTTACATGCGTTTATCATTTGGCATGTCATAGTTATAATATTCATCAATTAATTGCATTTGTATTACTTCCTGTTTGACAAGTACTTTGAAGGAAGGGGCTTTTCTTGTCTTCTTTTTGACTACATCCCACAAGTGCCTAGAAAAGTGGTTGGCTCAAAATAGGTTCTTAGTAAAGCTTTGTCAGTCAATAAATGTACAAATAGATGATAAAACCAGCTAAAAATAGGTAAAAAGAAAAATAATTTTCAAAGGTTAGTTTAAAGTTTTTCTTCACCCATTAAAGACATTTTCTAAAACTGGCTCAAAAACTTAATTATCTCTTCTCATCTCTGTGATAGGTCAACTATTTCAATGCACTAAGATTTTTATGAGCATGGTTTTTGATGGTTGATGCATCTGTACTTGGAATTTACCTCCATCATTTGCTAGAGGTGACTGCAGGCAAGTTACTTAATCTTATAAGATTAAAGTTTTCATTAAAATAAAGACAAGAACATCCACTACACAACTTCAATGTCAGCACTAATTATGACATTTATAATGCACCAATCTAATGCAAGGCAAGATGAGAACTGCATGAGTAGTCCCTTTCCTTGGGCTGTCTTGCTGTGTCTCCCTGCACGGGCATTTATTGAAACCACAAATGTATAACTTTGCTTAAATTCATGAAATCAGAGCTGGGAGTGAGTCCTTTGGAAATCTTTCAGAACAGACATCTAGAAAATGAACAATTGGGTATGAATCATTATATCTTATTGGACCTCAGTTTCTATTTAATAGCAGAAGAGTTTTAGTTATCATCCATGTTCTTGATCTCAAGTATCGAATGTTTCATTTAACAACTGAGAAATGAAACTACCTAGATTAGGTAAGATGTAAAACTTTTTTAGACAAAAAATAAACCCCAGTATTATTGATTTGCCAATCTTTGAGTACACACATATACACACACAGAGACACATCCATATCACCATAATTTTAATGAGACCTGGCCTCATACAGAGCTCAGTAATTAACTACTTAAGTATATGGATAAATCCAAAATTTAGAATATTATGTTTAGAGGAAGAGGAACTACCAAATACAAAAGTCAGGTACATAAACTTGAAGAAGTGGTTCCTTTGAAACATTTCAATACAATGAAGTGTGAAAATGCACATACATGTGTAGGTCAAAAGAAAACAATTGTTTAGAACTGTCTCAACGTAAGTGACATGAGGGAGTTTGAGATTCATTGAAGGACATCTCAGTAGTCTTAGTTTTGTAAATATGAAAGAAATTCCAGTGCATGGGTGTGGTTAGGGAGAGCTGGGAGGTGCTTGTCTGATCTAGGGGCAGGCAGCATTGATAGTCAACAAGAAGAGCAGCAGGACAAAGGGGATATTCTGGAAACAGTGAAGTTTGAAGGGCTATTTTAGAAAATCATTGAGTTTTAACACTAGACAAAGTATAGGAGCATGATGGGTGGAGTGATGAGATTTTGGAGATATGCCTAGGAAAAGTAGCAGCAATCATTCAGGTGATGGGGCTGGGAGTCACATGAAGCAGGTGCCCCTGAGGAAAACTCACATCACAATACCTTAAAGCCATGCTTCTCAACCTTTCTAATGTTGGAGAGCTTTAATACAGTCCTTCTAGTTGCAGTGACCCCCAACCATAAAGTTATTTGCAATGCTACTTCACAAGTACAATTTTGTTACTGTTATGAATTGTAGTGGAAACATCTGATGTGGAGGATATCTGAAATGAGACACCAGTGAAAGGGCCATTTGCCCCTCAAAGGGTCATGATTCATAGCTTAAAAGTCATTGCCTTAAAGTATCTCTTTCATGAGGACTTCAAAGATATTTCAGAGGTTAAAAGATGATCCTGTGCTTTCAAAGGATGTAATTAGGAGCTGACTATTGAACTTCCTATAACTGGACACTTTTGTCATCTATAGTCACATATATGTATGTGCATACACATACACACATACACATACATGCACACACTTTTTGTCTCTTCTCATATGTATATATATATATATGTAATTGTATATATTATATATAATTTATTGAATTTCATATAATATAATTAGTATGTAATATTTAAATAAATGTGTATATTTTATATAAAATTCTGATATATATCAGCATGTCTTTTCATTTCATGGCATCTCAAACATATTTTATCTGTTACCTATCTTTTTGACATAAAAGGAATATGCCTAGAAATGTTCCTCAATGGGGAGAGAGTGGGGGAGAGAGAATTTAACTTCTTTGTCTCTTTCTGTACTTATAATAAAGACTTTTTCTTTCTATATCAATCAGTACTTCATTGGCAAGAACCCAAGGCTAGCTCACAGAAAATCCAACTCTGACAGAGGCAGAAGGCAGTTATTTTTTTCCTGCAACATCTCAGCAAAAAGAGAAACAAATCTGATCAGTATGAAGCTGCTGTTGCCTCTTCAGTATAATGCACACCCTGGCACCTTGGCACAGACCTAGCAATGCCAAGTGCATTTAACACAGACAGCTGACTTCCACTAACTTGTGATCACCATTAGTCACTCTAGATAATAGCTTAGGAATCTCCAAATAAAAATGATTTTCGATCTGGAACTAGAATAAAAAGAATTTAGTTTTAGACACTACATTCTAGGTCTTCACTCTGTGCCAAATTCCATACTGAATGCTTGTTGTGTCAAACAATGAAGATTTGGGATTCCAGAAAACGCTGCTCAGGGTATAGCCAGAACAGATTTTTTTTCCATAGGGGATAAATGCTATTAGAAACCAAGCTATCCAAAATATTGTTTGCATTTATAATATCAACGCATTTAAGGATCAAGCATGTACATTTAGTTCAATGGAATGTATAAAAATAAAAATAGCATGCATTTTTAATATCTGATTGCGCTACGTTTAGTTCAAGTTGATGTTGATTGTTCTATCTGGCACCTAACTGTGTTGAGTTGGAGTTGGTTGGCCTTTTCTGTTATTGTTCTTAGTTAGTTCTCTTGTTTGTTTGTTTTTCTTTTCTTCCTTTTTGGTAATTGGTGGCCATTGCAGTACCCAACAGAACATCTTGAAGGGATGAGTTTAGAACTATCTTACTTTCCTGGGCTAAGGGATGACTGCCTCAAGAAACAGACAGACATGAGGGGAGGAGCCTCAGTAGCAGCCCACACAACAGCTGTGTACCTATATTTTACTAATTTATTTTAATTTTAAACTATCATACCCAGTGATAGATTTTATTATGGCATTTGAAACATTTTTGTTGTTAATGTTGATCTTAAAGTGAAGGAATTCTGGAAAAAAACAGGTGAAGTAAAGAGATTCTCTCAGAACCTAAGAGCCACCTTAAACTTGCAAACTTTCCCCATCACCCATTTATATACGGTGTTCCTCAAGAATCTAGTTTTCCAACTTACCATTCTTAAGAGAGAGGATAAAGCCTCAGCCTTTGAGAGCAGTTATAGGTAGACATAACATTTACAGGGGACAGACTGAATGTCCAAAAATCACTTATACTTTCTCCTGAAGAATCTTGCATGCTGCTCTTTACATCAATATATTAGCAACTGCCCCAAATTTTTTATGCTTCATAACAGAATAACTACTGTAACTTGTTTTAGAGAATTCTATCAGAAACAGAACAGTGATTCCCAATGGTTCTTAATCTGACATCTCATTTCTATCAACCGCTCCTGCTTCTTCCTGGATGACTACAGCCTGAGACTACTCCTCTAAGGAGTCCCCAATCAGGACCAGCTAAGCCTGCCTTCCTTTGAGGCGTATGACACAAACTCTCCTTTTCTATCACCTGTACACAATAAAATCATCTCCTCGATTCAGATGTATAAAATAAGTGCAGCTGAGTTTAATGGTTGCTGTGGGTGTCTCCATCCTGATTCCAGCTTTTCTGTCTGTGTACCTGTCTGTTTATTTGTCTGGGGGTCTCTACTTTCTTTAGTTCTTATTCCCCCAGTCATGTTTCCATGACCAAGCCACACAAGATTAGGCACCTTTCTAAACACCTTTTTTTCTCAACTTACTGAGCTTACTTGCCATTTACTTTCCTTCTTGTTCATATTGCCCAAGTGATCTCGCTCTCAAATTAACTAATTTTACCACAATCACTTGACTGAATTAAAATATGAGATAAACTGGGAAACTTCTGCTAGCTTCAACTGTGATATTATCACTGGAATAAACTTCTTGAGACCTCGGTGTTAAAATGTATAGATTTTTCAAAAATTATTATGATCCTCCTAGTCAAGGGCTGCTCATACCAGAAAGTATTTTTCCAAAATAAAACAGCATATATAGAAGAAAATTTGGAAATGTCCCTCTTACCAATACTCAGAACTTACAAACTGATAAGTAAATCACAACATTAAGACAGTACTTGATGCATTGGTATTTCTAGAAATGGCCCATTTTGTCTGCCTCCCAAAGTTTAGGAGATGCCCCTTTATCATAACATTGGTTAAATACTCTCTTTGGCGGTGATTCCATTCAAGCTTCCTGTCTTGATGCATTCATTGCTCATCAGTTTCTGTAGAACACCCAGTTCATCATGTGCCTGAATTAGCTTTAGGACTACTGTCTTCCTTTCAGTTGGAACTCAGATTTGGAAAACCCTCTGAAGATGATTGCTGAGTTAAAATAGTGTGAAGAAAAATGAGAGAAAGAAAAAGTAGACATTTTTACTGACAGAAAAATCAGTATTAAAAGACAGAATAAATCTTTCCTGGATGGAAATGCTATTAATATTCTGACCACATGATCAAACTTGTTTCTGTGAAGGATAAGAGACTCTTGGGTAATAAACAAGACTTTTTGTGGCTACATTTTTCCAGCTGTTTGTGGAAATGCTTGACATTTAACAACAGGCATTCGGCTGTTAGACAGAAAATGGAATTATCACATCTTCCCCATGACTGTCCATAAGGCAAATTTAACTCTACCCTGCTGCCAGATGTCTTCTGGAGCCTAGGGTGGAATTCCCTGCAGAGGGGATTTCAAATATGGTGATAATAAAGAGTAGAGGGGGAACACTTAAAGCAATGGTAGGCAATAGCTTCTAAGTGCATCAATTTTCTAGGATCTGTCTTATTTTTCTGATGAGAATGAACAGAAAATAAATAAATAAGAGAAATATATGTTCTGATATTTCATCATCTCCCTTTCTCCAATTCTCACAAAGGAACTGTTTTTACTAAATGAAGGTTGTATCATGTCAGAATCGTCTTTTGCAGCACCTGCACTTTCCTCACTGGTAGGAAAATTAGATGTGTAACATTCTCTTGGAAGAAATACAGAAGTAAGGGGTACATCGATGCTCCCTTTGTATCCACTGCAGTGATACTAAGATCTGAAACAATGCTATGCTAAACAACGCTTTGACACAGTCTAGGAAGCTGCAGCTGCATGAGAAGCTATAATGACTATTCCATCAGAAGCCTTATGGATGCTGTAATTTTGTACCCACCTGGGTGTAAAGTATGGATGACATTATCTTTGTGTTCAACATTCTCCATAGTGATATGGAGAAAGGGATGCCCATCAAATAAAAGGAGGCCAGGAAACCTGGCCTCAAAGGTGATACTGGGAATCGTAATTTGTTTAAGGCATCTTTTACCTATCTAGTTCCATTTCAATGTACTAAATGAAACAACTGGGTCAGATTAGGACTACTATCTCTTCAAATTTTACCTACAGTACAACAAGTTTAAAAAGACATCTCCATGCTTTTTTTCAGTTTGAAAGTACATTATCCAGACACCTGTATTTTTAAGACTCTGTTTTTGATTCATATTTAAACCAATATTTATAATACAATAAATGAGTTTTAGAATCTTTCCTATTCTGACTTTCTATGTATTGGAAGTTTTATGTTACAGGAGTCCAAATGTTTCACCAGCTACAAACCCAGCAGATATCTCTTTAGGCCAATATCACCATCAATAAAACAGAAAAGCTTTGACTATTTTATTAAATCCATATTACTTAACAGTCATTTAAATTTGTTGGAGACTTTTACACATGAGTACCATATTTGAATTCAAACTCTCTCCTTCTCTTTGCTTTCCTCATGTCCCATTATCTTTCAAGTCAAAGACATTCATTCTTTAACTTTTCTTTTTGCAAACGTGTGTGGGGTGTGTGTGTGTGTGTGTGTGCGCGCGCGCGCATGTGTGCGCGTGTGTGTGCTCAAAAACATATATAACATAATGTTTCTTGTATGTATAAAAGTTTAGGGTTGACCACTTGGGATTGAATAACCTCTCAGTGAGATAATCTCTGCCAAAAACTGAGTCTCCCACTCTCTACAACTATTGATTATAGCTTTTCATCCAGAGCTGAAAACCTGTGACATTTCCCCAATCTCTTGCCAGCAAGTCAAAGCATTTTCTTGTGCCAGTCTTGTTTAACAAGCACCCATATTGGTGAGATTTCAAGACTGCCTCATTTTTGTCATGTCTAAAAGATGATGGTTGGCAGCAAGGGTTAGAATCCTCTAATTCTTTGCCCTGACCCATGATGCTCTCAGCCTTAGCGGTAGGAGTTGCAGTATAGGTATATCAGGCTGGGCACTCATAATCACTTTTTTTTTTATTTTGAATTTTGATTAGTTCACCAATTCTGTAAGAGTTTCCAATTTCTTCAAAAAGAAGCTTTCTGTATTTTGTTTGCTTTTATTTTTGTTGTTTGTTTTTGTTTTCTTTGAGACTTAAGAGCTATGGATATCTATGACTATGAAGATATAGTTATAGAAGATATAAAATATAGAAGATATTAGAATATAGTTATACATTATGTGGGATTAGGAAAATGGAAGTAGTATGTTCTACTTTAGGGTTTATGACCTCTACAAGCATGAATAGTTAGAGACATTTACAATACCAGGCATAAATTCTCACTTATTTAACAGACCTTAGCACTATTATTACACTATTGGTGACATCTTGCTGGAGTGGTCATTTTTTGGTTTATAAACTTTATACCTTGGTACAAGTATTTATTGTTTTTCTCCCTTGACAATTAAATCAGTATCTTGTTGTACTACGAGAACTAGTCCTCAGGAAGGAGGATTCCAGGTCTGTTCTATGTCAAGATTTTGTCCAAAATATGTGTCTTTTCTTTAAAATAGAGTCTTACCTCCAAATTCTGTGAGATAACCAAGGATACCAGTAATAACCTGTATTGGTTTAATACTCTTTGGACCCACTGAACAACTCTAAGGGAGTTTTCTATATCTGACACTGTTGTTTTGTTAGGTAGTCTAGTGTTATTAAGTAAAGCATTATTGCCCCATGTGTAACTCAATTTAAGCTATATATGATTATTAAAATATACACATACTTATATATGTATGTGTTTCTGTATCTTAATTTTCTCAACCCCAGAAGCAAACACTTCACCTGTTTCTGTAATGATCTTTCTTCTCTTTTCCATTTCTTTTATATAAACAATCTACATGTAATGATAAACCAGTAACTTATGTATATTAGCCTACATTTTGTTCCAGTAGTACTCCTCAATATTTTATATTTATTACTGAAATCTATCTTTAAGTATTTTATATAATGACAGTAACCATTATTCACATTTCATAGCTAATGATAACCAGATAACAGATAGTATGTACTTTATTCAAGCTCCAACAAATAAGAGTAGACTCAGATAGTGCTGAACCCAAGAAGTCCAGGGCTAGTGTTCACACTATCAAAATTCTACTCTTGATCCAGTTCTTCAGAACAGCTTGCTGTTTTCAAAACTCAGTGTCTTCTGGATTTATTCTTACTATAATTTCTTCTGCTAAACCCATCTTTTGCATGAATGCCAGTTTACCAAAATATAATTTCAGAATTGATATTGTACCTTACAATGTGAGAATTGTGCTGTCCTTTGTAGTGAAAATGGTCTCTGCATTCAAATAATCACACACCTTTTTAAACTTGCAAGCTCTTTTCTCATGCTCTATGTTATAAAGGATTTTCTGAAAGCGGCTTCAGTCACAACCTTGCTTACTTCTAAAGCAATAATTACTAACAGTGTTCAAGTGCCTGACACAACACTTTGAATTCTGGTGATGAAAACATTTTGTCCTTTTCTTCTGTTCTATCTCAAGGGACTCCATGTTGCTTGCCTTCTGACGCTGCTCACACACAAAGCAGTTGAGATATTACAGGAAAGTTCCTTGTCCATAATTCTGTATCAACATTTTCCCTAAATCTGTGGAATACTAATGTAATTACATTTTCAAGAAAGTACTTGCTCAAAATTGATTTCTAAAACATTTCTAAGTGCCTAAAGACTATTTTGCAAGTATCAGTTTGGATATCATTATGGAATAGACTCACACACAGATAACATTCAGAGTTCTGTATCAGAGGTATTTTTCATTTTGGCTTTTGCTCCTGAATTTGATATCAGCACAAGAGCAACCATGTGTCAAATGTAATTCTAAAAATGCTAACAATACAATTCTTATGTAAATAAGGATAATTTGAAAATTTTTATTCAACTCATTAATGAAGGAACCAGTGATTTGAGAAAACTAATTTGAAGGAGTATAAAGAAATATTTATGTTGTGTGTATGTATCAAGTGGGTCACACATTCCCTGCTACTATAAGCTATTTGTATGTCTGTGTATTAATTTATATAATATAATGTGTTTGAGGTCTCAAAATATAAAACCTATGGATTTTATATAGTCTAAATTTTACTTTTGAAGCATCCTAAAATACAAACATACATGGAAGTAATCCAAATGGCATCACCATATGATGCCCCAATTACATACCTTATGTCTCCAGGCAAAATCTCCAGTACTGGAAATGGGTTATATCCACTTCAGTTATTGGCCAAAGGGGCCCAATGGATACCCTCAAACATAACAGAATATTGACAGGATTATTGGTTATTCTCCTCAAACTGATGGTTAGGCCCTATTGGTGAAGAAATTACTTGCATATCTCACTGAACACAAGAAGATGAGCTGGTGCATTCACCTCTACTGATTAGCATCTGTGCAATACTGTGTACAGAGCCTGGACTCAGGGGGTCCTAAGTTTGAATCCTCCTCTTGGTACTTATGTAGCTATGTGACTGATAGAAAGCCTATCAGTTTTACCGAAGAATGGAAATATTTTAAGAATAAGAGAGTATCATACTTGTGAGGTACTTTGCCTTGTAAGCCCTACTGGTGAAAATAATTAGAAGAGAATAATTTCCATACTGTCAACAAAAAGAAATGACAAACCATGTTATATTTTATACAAATACAAATAATCAAGCTGATGCTCATTAATATGTACTGTTATTACACATCAGGCTTTTCTGGATTTCACAGAAGAAGAGCTTGAGGTTTCTTACTTCTTCTATCTTGTGAATCCAGTGAAAGAGTCACATTCCCCAGACACCAAACCCACCAGCAACTAGATCTTAGACCTCCAAACCTCCAGGCTCTTGAGAACTAAATGCTATGTAAGCATTTTTAAAGCATCCAGTTCATTGTATGTTTGTTTGTTTACCAGCCTGCATTGACTACAACACTACCCATGGCAAAATAAACTAACAAATTAAAGAGTGACCAGATTGACAGATCTTTTAAAACTATTCTGAGATTTGAGGTTATGTTTTTTTTACCTGTTTTTATTATTGTCATTATTATTGCAAAGGAAACCAGGGCCCCTCTTGAAGTTCTTAGTCTTGATAATAAACTTATTTAAGAATACAGGCTCAATTACAATTTTATTAGAGTATAAAAGAAAAGCTCCAGGGCAGGAAAGCTATAAATCTGAGCATCTTCCTATAGGGAAATGGAGGGTAGAAGGAACCAAAGCCATGCCGTTTAAATGATTACAGAGTTTAGATAAACCGTGGACAAGAAGCAGGGAGGAGCAATAGAGAAAAGGAAAGGAAGCTCCAAGTATCAGAAAAATAATACTTAGCTTCTAGCCAATATCTGAAAGAATAAGACTAAACAATAAAAAGAGAACACCGTGCTTTTGACACAGGTCTCACAAAGACAGACAGACATTTCTGAAGCTTGTGACTTCCTGTAGGCACAGAGCCCAGAGGCTTGGATTCTGGTAAGAAAAGGATAGTTACTCAGTAAAGTTAAGACAGTTTTTATTCCCGTTGTACTTCAGCATGCTTTAAGTTTAGGTCACTTTCTTATGGGCGGTTCTTTGTTTATGTGATTGGCTCTGTGCAGTTGGAATGCCAGGCCAGAGGTTCTGTTGGCTTGATCAAAAGGAGTTTTCTACCATGTTTGTTCTCTTGTGACTGAGCTACCTCACTCAGGATGATATTTTCAAGTTCCATCCATTTGCCTGTGAATTCCTTCTTCTTCTTCTTCTTCTTCTTCTTCTTCTTCTTCTTCTTCTTCT
>JADRCH010000102.1:11885572-12005510 GCA_019843965.1 Rhynchomys soricoides
TTCTTCTTCTTCTTCTTCTTCTTCTTCTTCTTCTTCTTCTTCTTCTTTTCTTTTTGTGTGCTCTTTTTTTTTCCTGTACAAATATTGATTTATTTGATTTTTTTAAACTTATTTACATTTCAAATGTTTTCCCTTCTCCAGATCTCCCCTTTGGAACCTCCCTATTCCCTCCCCCCTCCCCTGCCTTGAACAAACACGATATGTCCTCACCTCTAAGCAGATATTAGCTCAAAAGTTAGAAACACCCATGATTCAATACACAGCAACTGTTGGACTGAGTGTAGGGTCCCAGATGGAGGAGTTGGAGAAGGGACTGAAGGAGTTGAGGGAGTTTGCAGCCCTATGGAGAGAGCAACAGTGTCCACTGGCCTGACCTCCCGATGCTCCCAGAGACTGGACCACCAATCAAAGAATACACATGGAAGGACCCATGGTGCTGGCCACATATGTGGCAGAGGAGGGCCTTGTTGGCCATGAGTGGGAGGAGAGGCCCTTGGGTCTGAGAGTGTTAGATGCCCCAGTATAGGGGAATGCCAGGGAGGGAAGATGAGAGTGGGTGGGTGAGTAGGGGAATACGCTCATACAGGCAGGGGGAAGGGGCATGGGATAGGGGGTTTCCGAAGGGGAGACCTGGAAAGGGAAAAACATTTGAAATGTAAATAAAGTATCAAAGAAAAAAAAGAAGTTATGTTCTCTTGATCTTTTGCTGATGCTCTAACGTGCATAGAGTGGATGTTAACTCACCATTTTGCTAATGACACTAAATAGAAATGCACTAGTGTTTTCCTGCTATGCATGCATTTCATCCACATGGGATGTTCTTCTCTCACGTATCTACCTGACTCATATACACTCATCCTTCAGGTTTCTCCTCAAGTAGCACTCCTTCCCAGGCCATTTTCCATCTACCATCTCTAACACATCACTGTCCTGCTAGGCTCTCTTTAAGCTGCCTTGCATAATATTTGATATTAATGCCTATATATATATTTTTTAGTAAATTTCATTTTGAAACACTTTCTTTTGTCCTCAACATTTTACAAAATACAGAAGTATCTTCTCATTTGTTCTCCCATGTACACACACACATGAATTAGACCCCTCTCATCTTCGCCTACCAAAATTGCATCATTGTTAAACTTAATGCATATAAATTGTGATCCAAAGTACACACTTTACATTAGGTTTTGCTGTCAGTGGAGGACTTAAAAAAATCATATTCATATTAATCTGCCATTGTGTCCACAGGATACTATGTACAATATAGTTTTAACTGCCTCAAAAAGAATTCTCTGTGATCTGAGTAGATATTCCTCCCTTCTACCTAACCCTTGGCAAGCAAAGTTCTCTTCATTGTTGTAGAAATCAAAGAAGCTTCCAACATTCTTACTGACTTTCAAAGAACAGTTAAGTCTACAGAGAATAGCAAATAATTCTTTAGCTTCCAAATACCTAATAAAAATGTTCCTATCATAGCAGAATTACAAGACTTTCTGACCAATCAATGGACTGATTGGACTTTGGGAAATGAAAGAAGAAAAAAAGCCAGTACACAGTGATTGCAAATTGCACAGGAAAAACCAGCTGATTTTTCTTACCAGTAATTGCTTATTTTCTTATTTTTAAATGTTTAATTCACTCAACCCTGCTTACTGTTGAATGAAATGAGATTAAATCCATATGGTGACTGATAGGCTATGTGCTCAGAGGATTCATGCTAGAATTTTCTCTAATGTGAGGAAATAACTCTACAGTCTAATCTGTGTGATCTGTGCCCACCTGCAGAGCCAAACGTGTCTAGGTTGCTCCTGATAATGTTTCCAGGAAACTAACTACCATGCCAAGTACAGGACTTGTTGCCTGGCAACCTCAGGAGCCAAACTTCATCTGTGTTCCCCCAGCACTTCTTTGAGGTGAGTACATGGTTATTTTAAGAATTCACCTCAGAACACTGTGACCTGGTATCTACAATGAAGAAGTTTCAAAGGAGACACTTTTCGATTAAATTACTAAAAATTCACAATACTTCAGTTATCCTGAATAATCAAAAATGTTAAAGAGAAATCCTGAGACTTTAGCATCATTGAAGTCATTATTATGTAATGGGTAGGAAGGATTCCCTTCTTTCCCAGGCTGACCTAGAGTAGTTCTGTTAAAGGTGTGTTTCAGACAGTAGCAAATGGTTGGGATTAGAAACTTGCCTCTTTCAATAGTTTGACGACTTGACCCTCAACAGTATGCAACATTAAATTTTATCTAACAAGTTAAAATAGCTTAGGTGAGAAGGCAGGCAGTGGATTGCTCCCTCATATAGAACAACTCACTGACTCAACACAAGATCACATTGGATTAATGCAATTATTTCCTTCGTAAGTGAGGAAACTGAATGACAGAGAGATTGAAAAATGTTAAGGAATAATGTTAACTTTTACAAAGTTAAGGTGCAATTTTGGGCCCTTCGAGGTTGACTGTAGCCTTTATTTCTTCAAGGCTCTGAAACCAATTCTGACCTGAAGAAGGATTTAAGAAATGTCAAGCTAACACATCAATGACTTCAAGAAAAAAGGTTGTTATTGCATTATTTCTAAAGCCAAATTCTTACATTCTAGGAATTTCTTTATCTGATTCAACTCTCCCAATTTGGAAGATATACTTTACCCTACAAATCTCAATAGGTTAGTAGAGGAACATAATTTTTGAACAGGAAATAATTAATTTTCTTACTCATTTATTCATCAAGTATAAGGTGACACCAATCCAATTTATACTAAAACTACGCATATAATTCCACAAGGGATGATTTGCAGTAATTAAAGCATTTGCTTTGTGTTACAGTAACTACTAACTTAACGTTGTATTCCTTGGTTATTTGTGTATGTGTTTGTGTGTGTATATGTTTATCAAACAATTAAAAACAGAGCTGCTAGTTAATAAAGGGATACAATGCTTGGCCAAATGTATTTACATAGTAGAGCACACAACTTGAAGGCTTTGCATACTAAAGCACAATGCTTGAAACACAGTCGTACATTGTCACAGTAGAAATATGGAATAATGTACCTCTCATATTTGTTAAAAGGGATAATAAATACAGGTAAAATCATAAAGAGAACTAGCGTCAGGACATTTAATTACATCCTCCACCTAAGAGGTATATTTCAGCTTTTTAAAAGACGACAATGAGAGTCACTATTGTAGAGAAAGAGTCTAGAAAGGTCAAGGTGTAAGGAAGGCATTCCAGGTGGAATGGACACACTCCGTAAGAGCAGTAAGATGAAAAGACACCTACTCTGTACTTACTATGAACTACCTGTTATAGTAGAGTGTTCTGCTAGGTGATCAAAACAAAACTCCTGCTCTTATACAGCAGGAATTTACCCTGTAGTAGGGAAAACAGATGTTGATAGATGAGTAGCCAATACCACACAATGAAAAGGATGGGCATGCTACAATAGGAAGAGTATTATCAGTTAGAATAAGGATCGGTACAGAGAATAATAGTGAAAAAGTTACTGAGAAAATAAAAATTAGGTAGAAAAAATTGGCAGATAGAACAGACCTCCTGATCACCCAGGAATAAGCACTGATGAACAATTACCTATGCCCTTACACAACAGTAACAAGAAGCAAGAGGGCAAGTGGCAAGAGGGAATTGACAGAGGAGTGATTTACACTAAGATTAGCATGATATTAGTGCTCTAACTGTATAGAAACATGAAAGTTAGGGAACATTGTACTACTAGTTAGATTAAGTTGCTGGTTTGTACCTTAAAATACACAGATTGGCACATTTAGTCATTATCAAAATTTCATTTAATCTCAAAGGATCTCAGAATATTAAAGAGGGAAAGCATAATCACATTATCCACAATGGTTGTAACTTACATATAAGTATCTTCTACAATGTCAGAACAACAGAAACTAAATCAATGAGGCAACTGCTCAGGGAAAGCAAGCACCACTTGCACTGTGCTAAAGCAACCACTGTGCTAAAGACATCTTTCCAGAAAATGATGGAAGAAACAATTGCCATGGACTTAAAGCTGTATAACTACCAGCAAGGAGAAAAAATGTAGGGAGAAGAAACGCACCAGGACAGAACAAGGCTGCTGATGTGAATGTGCTCTGTAATGATTACGTCACTGTGCTGCTTTCTTTCCCTGTACTTGATCTTTTCCCTTGTTTATAAAGTCCTGTGTGTGTGTGTGTGTGTGTTTGTGTGTGTGTATGTACCATAGTCTATGAAGATTGACCATCTCTAAAATTTAAAACTTTTAAGGTCAAGTTAAAGCTCCTTAGTATTATAAGCTCAGAAACTCTAGGGCACACACCATTCCATCAAAAGCATATTGACATTAAGTGAACACAGAGACGCAGAAAAGAAGCTTGTCAGGAAATTCATTTATTATTACATAATAGGAATTTCACCTCCTAATGAGATTAAATACAACATGAAGGGCTAAGGAAACATGGCTACATGTTGAGGATCCAGCGAGCAAAACAGATTATTTAAGTTTCTACTGATAGATGTGTCGGATGAAGCACATAGATCTTGCTTGCTGGGTCAGGGCTAGAGTACTGTGTACAACCCACCTTAGGCCATTATATTTTGTTACTAGCAGTACAAGTAGATTGAATCATTATGCTTGCCACTCCTAGAAGAACTAAAAACATTTTCAAGAATGTTTTCTTATTGGCTACGGTTTTATGCTTAAATTACTTTATTGCTTTTAAATGTAGTATAACAATAAACTGGGATCCCACATGGCCAGTTTATTACATGGCAACACTTTAAAGATTCCACAGTCTAGCAAGAGTAATTAAAAAGCAATTTTGGCCTTTACTTGTAGCTTTCAGTGATCATTAATGAGGATTCAATTCCTAACCCTCAGTTGGAATCCATAAGAATTGCTTTGCTCCCTCTCTGCAATTCTCCCATTTTCGAGGTATCTTGAGTCTCTCATTAGGTAATTTTCTTCATCTCTTTCCATGAAACTCCCTAAGCTATGTGCCTACACAGCATCTTTGCTTTCCTATCTCCCTGTGTGCCACTGGAACCCCAGTATCTCCACATAAGTATGTAAACACTGACTACTGCACACCAGATGTTCCCAATTGCTTTCCAAGGGCCGGGAGAGGGGGTGGCCCTTCAGCCTTCATTGCCATCTCTCTCAATCTGTGAAAGTTAGCATTTATAGACTGCTTAGCAACTTCATTTCTTTTCACATTCAGCTGGACTGCCTCCAAGCTGTAGTGGAGAATTCTCAAGGTTGAATCCTAGTCACTAAAATTTCTGTACATAGTCTAACATTCAAAAGGTAATAGAGGACCACTTAAGATCTCCTCAAGGTAACCTTGTTTCTCTCTATTCTAAAGTCAAAATAAAATACAAATTTCTTCAGGTCCAAGTTCTTAGCATCTTCTCTCTCTCTCTCTCTCTCTCTCTTTCTCTCTCTCTCTCTCTCTCTCTCTCTATATATATATATATAGTTATATATATATATATATACATATATATATATATATAACTATATATATATATATATAGTTATATTGATTTGGTTTAGTTTTGGTTGCATCCTTCTTTAAATGAAGCAGAGAGGAACGTACAGAGTGCATGATTTTTTTTTTCATGGAAGACTTAGGGTAACATATGAATCAGTTATACAATTTTACATTTTACTTAGCTATCAAATCCAATCTAATCTGATTATGAATTAATTGAGCAAGACCAGGTGTTATTCCAGTGTGGTATCTTAATATGACACAAAAATCTTACAATTAAACATTTTCTGGTCATAACAATTTCCATGTAAAGAGAGCTGTGAGATACGTTTGTGAACATTACATTAGAGCATTGAACATCAGATCATTGGATCTATTTGAGCTGAGCATTGAAGAGTCAGGAGTTGCTGTGGTATGCCTTTCTTTGTAGATTAGATGCCACATTATGTAAGGCATTAGCCTTCCTTTTCTGCTCTTAATCTCTGAGTACTCTAACAAGTCTACAACTCATGGCATTTTCTACTGTTCTCATTTTTCCTTACTGCCAATATTGGACATCATCTTTAAGAATCATCTGTCTTGTTAAGCAATGATTAAATGTTCAAGGCTATTTCTCAAGTCTACTCATACTTAGCCATGCCTTACTATGGCCTTTATCCCATCAGGTTCCAGTTTAGCTGTCTGAAATCTTCATCAATGAAAAAGTTTGCTCTGTAGCAATATTGGATCTAGGAGGAAACTTTTTATGAAAGATGTTTTTACCATGTATATTGTGTATACAAATGGATATTTAATCCCATTATAAATAAGGAAGAATATATTATGTGAGGCCAGTAGAATGAAATAAAATTTATAACTATTTACATTTATCTTCTAAAATGTTTTCACCTATATTCTTTAAAAGGGCTATTTTTCCAGTCAAATGTCAAAATATAGGAGTAACCAGACAGCATCTTATCAAATTCTTTGCTTCTGAAATAACTCATAAAACCAGATGTTTAATATTTTCTGAATATTTTTTGTGTGACTTTTTTATTTCTGAGAAACCAATTTTCTATTCAGGAAAATTATAAGTATGCTAATAAATATATTAAAAAAGTCATTTTAAAGAAATGACTTCTGGGGAAATAATTTTATTACCATAATTTCCACTTATAAATTTTATTTATTCTCTTTGTACAATGCAAATATGAGAGAGGAAAACAGATTTCAAAAGTCTGAGCATCAAATGTAAATCTTAAGAGAGTTTGGACAACTTTTATTATTTAGAGCCAATAGCTCCCAGAGGTAAATACACCATTGTCAACCTTTTTCTTTTTTTCCTGGACAACTTCAAATTCAAGTTTCCCTGAATAATTAATGTTTTAACCGTTAGCCTTGGCAATAATTTATACTGATCTGTTGATTCTATACCCTGATTTACTCCCTGTCTTTATAGTATGATTTGTAAATTAGAAATAACAGAGAAAATATTAGATTTTCATAATAGAGGTGTATCAAATACTGCAGTAATATATTCATCACAGAAAGACTATGAATCTAGAAATCAAGCTTAACCAGTTTCATGAGGAGGAGGAGGCTCCCACATACTGTACACACAGACACACAGACATCACACTCACACACATAAATGCACATACAGTTTCTTCAGTTAAAAATAAAACATCAAAGATAGATTCTCAGTTACCATGGCTTTTTAAAAAGGAACATCTATGGGGATGGGCTGAGATATAGTTCTAGCTTCAAAAGTCTGGGCTTCTCTGCTTTCTTCACCAGTTTGTAAAATGGAGCCACAGTTAAGGATTTGAGGTTTCCTCCATTGACAGAAAAATAATGGCCAACTACCAAACTAAGAAGAAAGCAGGCATCTAGGTACAGATGTCTATGATCCAGATGTTGGGCCATTTCTGGTCTGTCTTGTAAGAGAAATTATGACTCACAACATCAGAAAGATGATGTGAGCTGAACTAAAGATTTGCATAAATCGAACATTAGCAAGTTCCAATATTTAAATTGGGATAACTAAGCAAAACCTCTCTCCAAGCTGCTCAACAGCCTTATGAATATGCAGATAAGATAGCAAAGACAGACTTCCAGTGGTCTGTAGTAAATATATCGATAGAAATGTTCAGCCAAAGCAAAGGATTTAAGTCCATACAATGTTTTCGCCTAAGTACAAACACTTAGAGGAAAGTTTTATTATAATGCACTGAATCTATTGAGCATTCAAATCAGTTGATAGCATTTTTAAATCACAGTTATTTTGGCATATCTTATTGAAAGCAATAGAGGAGGAACCAAAGTAATAAATTTGTTTGTGAAAAGCTGCCTTGCTCACAGTGGTTGTAGATTGTTGTAACTAGGATGGAATTATGCAATAAATCCAGAGATGCATTGCTGTTATTGTCAGCACTGGCTGCCTTTTTCCTATTTATTATAAGCATGTTTATATGTGGATATCCTCACGCTTTAATCATTGTTGGGTGTATGCTTTAACCCAACTCTATCTTCCACAGGGCAAAGCCCATGATATTTGAGTGAATGATGTGCCTGGGAATCTGTGGATGCCAAAGATCCCTTAATTCATGTTTTAGCAAACAAAGTCTAGAAAATCATAAATTGTAAATGCATACCCTGTGTGTAACTAAATTTGTCCCACTACTTTTCAAAATGGAACTTGGGTTAGGAATTAAATACATGTCTCAGATATTCCTGACAATTTACATTAACTTGCTTTCAAATTATCACTATTTTTATTTATTGATAGAAATAGTAGGTTAGTGCTGGAATTGATGAGTCTGTAACACAGCCGTAATCAGTTGGCTGTTTTGGAGGCATTTAGTTCTGTCTCTCCTCATCTACTTCTGTATAGCTCTTTAATTCCAATTAATATATTCTGTAACTCATATAAACCATACAAAATGATCATTTATCTTTAAGACATGAAGGAAAATAAAAGAATCTGTTTTTAAGAAGACAAAAGCAAGAGTTCAAGATTCATGTACTTGTGGTTGCAGGAAACAGCAATTGTTCAGCCCTTTATCACTGTGATTCTGTGGAGGAAATAGAAGCAGAACAAAGCGAATAAATGCCCGAAGCCCTAGTGTGTGTGTGGACATGGAAGAAGACGCCTTGAATTTATATGAGTCTTTGTAACTTGAGTTGCCTAAGCAAGTTGTAAGATCCAACTTAACTGTGATTTAATTCCCTGACAGAAGGCACTGTAGAACATAGCCAGGAGACAGAGCTTACATGAAAGGCCACACTATTCTGTAATGGAAGTTTAAAAATTCTTCTGCCCTCTGGTTCCTTAACTTGTCATCTTGGTATCCCTTTCTCTTTATATCGCAGCAAGTCTGAGGCCCAGTTAATCAAACAAGTGACATAGCAGGAGTGCCACATCAAGTGGAAATTGTAAGAATCTTAAGGGGAGAACTTTTCTAACCTTGTACTCCAACTTCTCATTATTGCCTTGAAATGAGAGGTGACTCTCAGGCTACAAAAGTGAGGATGGGACTTAGTACTCAGTCCCACACCTGGTAACCAGCTGTACTGGGTTTTGGTTTTGGTTTTATTGTTTTATTTTTCTGGGTATCAATTCTCACCATTAAATCTTGGGCTCCTACAGTACCATTTGCTCTACCCAGCTCCCACCATAGATTAGCTCCAAGAGTTCCCATCTTCATTCAAAGATTCTCTTGTGAGCCAAATGTATAATATTCACACATGTTCCTTGTTAAATGTTTGGTCATAAATAATAGGACCTGTGAAGCTCTAGAAATTTGAAAGTGAGATCATGTTGGAGTAATTAGGTAATGCTGGGGACATCCTTAAGGGCTGTGCATTGTCCTGGGTCATTCTTTCATACCTGTACTTTCTAATCCTTTTATTAGCTGTAGAGTAGTTTTGACTTCATTTTCTTGTCATGATGATGTTCTGCAAAGCCATGGACTCTAAATCCATAGGGCTAAGGGGCAGGGCCTGAAAACTCTACTACTGGAAATAGTCACTGCTAAAGGTTTTACTCAGATGTGTTGAAAAGGATCCAAACCAGAACTCATGTAAAACTGGTAGTAAGTACAGAAGGCCTGCTATGGTAAGGTTATACAGAAGTTTCAACAACCATTTGCATGGAGAGACATGGAAAAACTAAAAGCCAATCTAGAGACGCTTTAGAATCCTATAAGCAGCATTTAAGTGCTGTTTCTACTGGGGCCCGGAACCACGGTGATAGGAATGTAGATAATAAAGTCTGTGCTATTGGTGTTCATACTTTGTCATGTTCCAAGGCTGGGAATCAGAATATTCCTTAGTGTCTGACCTGCCCCTTAAGATAGTTCTCAAATTCCATTCATTCTCCCACACAAAACTTTCAGATATTGTGATTGCTTTGATCTTTCTTTCTCTGGATGTGTTTTGTCTTTTTGTCCTAAAATTCTAATCAAAGATAAGGTTTTTAATCTTTCAGCAACAATACACATCATTTAACAAAAGAGTAGTTTTCAAAAATGCTAAGGCTAAATTTAAAAGACAGGGAAGGAAAATTCCTTTTACTTGTGAATAAATCTGATATTTCTGGGAAATTATTTCAAAGAATTCCATTGTACACAGTGTCTGGGAAATATGAAATGATCATGCTTTCCCATGCAGGGACATTTCTAAAACAATGTGCCCAGACTAAGGTTCATAGTGCAACAATAGATTTCATAGCTTCAGTCACATAAGTGCAAAAAGGTTCAACTTCCCCAGGTAAAAACTATACTAACATAATGTAGTAATGTTCCTATTTTCATTAAATAAATACAAATATATGCCATAATAACCTATGGTGTGACTTATTAAGTCACATATTAAGAAAAAAAAACTAAGTGCCCTAAAATTAACATACTTATTATTATCAGATAATTTTATGTATCAGTTTAAATTTTATATCTCTATGTATAACTCTATCTCTATCTATATTATTACTTTCATTTTTTTTTTTTACAGTCCAGTCATCATGCCTCTCCCAGTCCACCATCCCACAATTCCTCATCCCATTCCTCCTACCGTTGTCTCCAAAAGTATGTCCTCATACCAACCCCAGCCCCTGCCAGGCCTCCCTACTCTCTGGGGTCTCAAGTCTCTCAATGGTTAGGCTCTTCTTCTCCCACTGAGGCCAGACCATCAGTCCTCTGCTGTATACATGAGGCCTTGGACCAGCTGGTGTATGCTGCCTGGTTGGTGGCTCAGTGTTTAAGAGATCTCATGGG
The DNA here is from genome assembly GCA_019843965.1 of Rhynchomys soricoides. Taxonomy (NCBI): domain Eukaryota; kingdom Metazoa; phylum Chordata; class Mammalia; order Rodentia; family Muridae; genus Rhynchomys; species Rhynchomys soricoides. The sequence continues at coordinate 11,896,330 of JADRCH010000102.1, forward strand.
TCCAGGTTAGTTGAGACTGCTGGTCTTCCTATGGGGTGGTCTTCCTCCTTAGCTTCTTCCAGCTTTTCCCTAATTCAACCACAGGGGCTCCCAACTTCAGTCCATTGGTTGGGTGTAAGTATCTGCATCTGTCCTAGCAAGCTACTTGTTGGGCCTCTTGGAGAACAGCGATGCTAGGCTCCTATCTTTAAGCTCAGCATAGTATCAGTAATAGTGTCATGTCTTGTAGCCTCTCCTTGAGATGGATCTCAAGTTGGGCCAGTCACTGGACTGCCTTTGCCTCAGTCTCTATTTATGTCCTTGTAGTTCTTTTAGACAGGAACAATTTTTAATGCTACATGACAAATGAAAAAGTGAAAAAAAAAAAAAAGAATGGCCCAAATACTTTGGAGCATTTCAAATATAATTTTAAATTAGAATAGATGTTTGTGGTTATTTTAATTTTGGCCTTCATGAGCTCTTTTGAGACATGAGGCCATCCTAGGAATATGAATCCAGGCAATAATCTGCAGTATAAATGCTGACATCATGTATATATGCCGCACCTGCCCCAGTTCTTAATGACTCACTGTAGGAACGACTCCAATTTAATTTGATTGAGTGTTTGGCTGTCCTGGTTAGTATTGGGAGTAACTAGCTCTTGAAACACCCATCATGCTTAGCTCATCCTCTGTGTGATGCCATTCCTCCATTATTAACATGCACACTGCTCCTTTGCTGCAACAATGCTTCTTTTCCTGATATCCTTGCAGCTTTTGTTCATTGCAAACTCCTGGTATTCCTGAGTTATATGCTGTGAGTTTTCCTACTGTCATGGTTTTTCTACTGACACTAAGGCACAATTCAGAAGAATTAGCCTCTTTTTGTGGCAACTGTAAGGCATGTGCTCTTCTCTCAAGAAACTTAACTCTGATCTCCATCATATCTAGTTCATTTAGTTTCTGTTTTTTTTTTTTTTTTTTTTTTTTTTAAATTCAGAAATGTCTTTTATGAACAGAGCTGAAAACAATCTCCCAACCCTTGTCAAGGTTCTATCTCACTCTGGACTTTCTGTAGCTTTATCTCCTGTCTCTTCTTTGTTATCAAAGTGGTTTTGTTGCCTGAAACCAGTGCTTCAAACAGGGCTGGATCTTTATTGCTAGAGTTCTATTGACTTGCATAGAGACCAATTCTCTTTGTTCTATCTTTCCACAGACCCTCACATTTCTGTGTATATTGTATATGTTTGCATCCTTGGGTGTTCTAGAAGGATTTGTTTGCAGTTTGACAGGTAGCATCCTCCTCTGGATATCTGGTCTCTTCCAGCAGCTGGTCCTATGGGATTTGACTTCTATGCTTATTCTTTAATGACACCCACTGTTACACTTTACCCTGTTCTCCAACTTTCTTAAAGACTATGGCTTGAAACATTTTATAGCACATCCAGGTATGGTGACAGTGGAGGGAACCTTCCGTATCTCTCAACAAGCATGCACCAGGCAGCCCAACCTTCACTAAAAGCTTCTCTAGAGGAAAAGGATAGTGACTCCTGAGGAAGAAATGTCCTTCTGTTGGGAATGATTCGCTCACCAATAGTCAAGTGTTCATTAAGATACTAGGGGATCTCCAATTGATGGACACGGACTGCTAATGAGTACACTCTAGAGACAGGCATTTTTATTTTTGCAGCACAGATTCCAAGTAGATGCAGTTCTCATTCTGACCCTCTGGTCATCTGTGGTAGTTTAGGGACACTCATAATCCTAGTGCTTGTCAAAGCAGAAGGAATTTACCTTCAGTACTGATGAATGTGTTCTAGGGACCAGCTTTCTACTGGTTATTCCTCCAGGTCTTTTGGATCTCACACTGAGATGTACATGTTCCTTTGCCAGATGTGGAACCTCTGCCCTTGTGATCAATTGTCTCACCATCCTGACATCAGGTCATTCACTCTATTGAGGCAGTTCATCTGACTCTGGAGGTAGCTTGTGCATTTTACTCAATATGAATTTAACCTTGGGTCCTGCAGATGAAAAAAAGGTTTTTTCTCTTTCTCTGCATTCTGACCCTCATGGTATATTGTTTGTTTCTTTCCTACCCTTCCTGTCATTATGAACACAAACTTCTGAAACTGTGAATCCAAATGTGCTGCTCTTCCCCTTAAGTCACTCTATCAGGAACCATGTCACAGCAAGGCCATGTCCCATCTACAGAAACTCCTTAGTCAAGACTATTATTTTTAACATCCACACACAATCCAAGTTCTCAGGTAATTCATGTAGGTGTTAAAGCATTAAAATGACTAATATAGCAGTTTATAAAACATCCAACACATAATTTAAGTTATTATTATTATCATCACTGAGGTAAACAATAAACATCAGGTCTGGGTTGACAATTACTTTTTAATTACAAGTATTTCATATCTGTATATTTCTCAGATAAGGGTTTTTGATCAAATCTATAGCTAATATAATTATGAAAGAAGGGAAATGAAAGATGAGTCCCTTTTTCCAAAATTAATGCAATAATTGCTTATAGTGGTTTGAATGAGAATGACCACCAGCATAGTTTTATGTAACTGCATACTTGATCCTGCTTTGGAAGGATAAGAAAATGTAGCATTTTTAGAGGATATGTCAGATAAGGCAGGGTTAGTAATTTCAAAAGATGAGTGCCATTTCTAGTCTCTCTGTCTCTGTCTCTCTCCGTCTCTCTCTGTGTGTCTCTCTCTGTCTCTCTGTCTCTCTCTGTATTTCTCTCTGTCTCTCTCTCTGTCTCTCTCTCATCTCTCTGTCTCTCTGCATCTCTCTGTGTCTCTCTCCATCTCTCTCTGTCTCTTTATCTTTCTCTGTCTCTCTGTCTCTCTGTCTATCTCACTCTCTCTGTCTCTCTGCCTGTCTTACTCTGTCTCCCTCTCTCTGTCTCTCTGTCTCTCTGTCTCTCTGTCTCTCTCTCTCTCTCTCTCTCTCTCTCTGTCTCGACTCCTTACATTCTCTTAGGTCTGGATCAAGCTGTAAGTTCTCAGCTCTTCCTTCTGTCAAGCTTTTGTGCCAACATCATGGATTCTAACCCTTTGAGATCATGTAATTTTTCCATTAATTTATTCATTTATTCACTTTGCATCTGGGACACTGCCCCCACTTATGAGTAGGGGTGGTCCCCTCTGAGTAACAACTCTCCCTGGCACATCAAGTAAATGCAGGAGAAGAAGAATCCTCTCACACTGAGGCCAGACAAGGCAGCCTAATTAGGGGAAAGGAATCCATAGGCAGGCAACAGAGTCAGGGACAGGCTGGCCTTGCTCCAGTTCTTGGGGAACCTACACGAAGACCAACCTGCACTTCTGTTATATATGTGCAAGGGTCCTAGGTCCAACCCATGCATGCTCTTTGGTTGGTGTTCAGTCTCTAAAAAAACCCCAAGTATTCATGTTAGTTGACTCTGTTGTTAGTCTTTCTGTGGAATCCCTGTCTCTTCCATGTTCCTCAATTCTCCCCCCTAACTCTTCCACAAGTAAGCTATGTCTAATGATTGGATATGGGTATCTGCATCTAAGACCACAAATCTTAAACCACATGTTTTCTTTTATAAGTTGCTTTTGGTCATGGCATTTTATTAGAACAATATAGACATAAGACAGTTTTCACTTTTAGTTTTGGATATGGATATGTTCATGTGCATGGTATATTTTCTTATTGCTAGAACAAACTACCTGATAACATCAACTTAAGGGGGGCTTATTTTGACTCATGGTTTGAGGAAATGCAGGTCACCATGGCAGAGGAGGCATGATGATGGAACCTCGAGACAGCTAGTGACATTATATCTGTTAAGAAGCAGGAGAGAATTACTAGTTCACTCACTTTCTTATTTTCTGTTTATTCTGCCCAAGATTTCAACCCATAAGATAGTGATGCCCACATTTCAAGTAAGCTTTCTACTCTTAGTTACCCCATTCTGTAAATGTCCAAGAAACATTCCTAAAAATGTGCCTCTTATTTGATTATAGATATCATCAGGTTGACTGTCAAGAGCACATGTTGTTCGTGACATTTCATATGTGTGTGTGTGTGTGTGTGTGTGTGTGTGTGTGTGTGAAAGGAACTGGTTCTTCATGAGTCTTATGGTGTTTTAGATTTCTACACAACTTCCACTTCAAAAACCGATGATCTTATATGTAAATATTAATAGCAGTATTAGCAAGAGTTTTATTTTGAATGTGTCTTATCATTTATTTGATCCTTCTCTTTTCTTTCAAATTTCTAATTCATCTCTAACTCCTTAAGAGAAAGTGGGACTCAGAAGTTTTTTACAATATTCTCCTATTGATCAGTGGAACAAAAATAACTAGAAGGCATTTTTAGTCAAGCCAAGCAATGATGCCATGCACATAATGATGTGGAAATAAAATATAGATGTTTTTTAGAAAGTATCCACAAATAGTAGGGACATTCAAGAAGACATGTTTCTTGAAGCAACTAGTTGTCGCCAATGGCTGTGGATTAATTGATAATGGCATTTGAGGTCTCCACCAAATATAATATTGAGATTTGCCATTTTCTTCATTTATTCAACCAATCAGGCACACAGTGAGTACAGAGAAGTTTTCAGTGTCTTTGGAGGCCACTAGTCATCTTACTTACTGAAAGACTCCCAGGAATGTCCCTTGATCATAAGCTTCTTCATTGTTCTGTGAGGCAGAATACATTTTTACTCAGCTACTGAAGTCATGTAATTACAGAAGTTACCAAACACTAGGCTAATAGAGATATCGAACCAAAAGTAATTATATCTGTGAATGACTCCCATAGGAGAGAATTCTTATTTTCTCCCTTATCCACATCGTTTCTTCCTGATTTATTGAAATACTTTTCTCACAAAATACATTGAGATAATGAACTCTGAGTGATGATATATTAAGATCCAAAGCTGCTTGTGGGCATTTTCATTTGAAAGGTTGTTTAAAAGAAGTATATTCAAGAAGAATTACAAGAAGATACCACTCTGTTACAGAGAACATTACCTAATTTGGTTACATGAAAGAGTCATAGGGAGGTGAATCCTGGTTTCTTACTAAGCCTATTAGAACAGAAATTTAAGAGGAAGGTGTGGAACAGATACATGAGGTATAAATACCAAAGGCAGGGATTAATTATGTCTGAGCAACAATCCTGGAAAGCTGTTAATCCATTGTTTTTCAGCTGTTGTCAGAGCAACCACCAGAGATGAGTGGACTGCCAATAACAATCAGAGGAGAGTGGAATCAGGTCGTGAACTCTTATAATTGACAATTGTAAAACCTCCACATGGGAAGAAAATAAGCTCTTTGGTGCTGAGACCAGCAAGAGGCTTAAGTGAGGAGAACAGGGCTCCTTGATAGAAGGCAGCTGGCAATATGTCACTGACTGTAAGACCTGGTTGATTTTCATTTCTCATGAGCTGCACTGAACAATTAACACTGAGATAATGCTTTCATGCCAGGAGCCATAGAAATTGCTTTGTTGTGATATCATAAAATGAGCATTCAGTAGCTTCAAAAATATCGAATGTGTCTATATGGACATTAAAGGTTAAACATTATTTTTCTTGTAATTAAAATAATAAAGCATTTTGGTAGGCCAACAAGTAAGACCAGCTGTCAAGGATGGAGGGAGAGAAGGATAAAAGAGCAGAGACCTAAGACAAGAGTGTAGTGTGCTGGGATCTCTAATAGAACTGTGCCCAAAGCAAAGGGATATAGAGAGCATCAACCAGGAGAACAGATACAATAGCCGGATACACCACTAGAAAGTGCAGAAGAGGAGGGAGGCCATTTGAATGAACAGAGATATGGACTGTTTGAGCTACACCAGTGATAGTCCAAAGGTTGGCTAACAATAGTGAACAGAATGTAACTAGTAGCCTCACATGGTAGTGGCATGACTGAAGAAATTGTAAAAAAAGAAGGAACCAACAAATGGAAAATATTAAGAACTACATCCGAACATCAACTATTTTTCCTTAAACACATTATTAATTTAGTTAAATAACTTACAAAGAATTTACTACTTATGTAGAAACATGTAAAATAAAGAAAATTTTACAGTGACATCTAAGGCAATCTAACAATTATGTTCATCATAATTATACCACAAAAACTTTATAAGAATATTGCATGATTAAATTGTATTCACTATATTATATACTACACATTATTTATTGTATACAATGTATTTGTATACAATTGTATACAAATTATGAATTGGTTTTAATCCTTTCATATTTAATGTCTGTAATACACATTATAATGATATCTATGCTATATATAATGTCTTATATATGTATATATTATATTATATACTATTTAATAAATATTAATTGTAGATATTTAATAGTAGATATCAGACATACATAGCAATATATATAATAAACATTTATAAAAAGTTATAATATACTATATAGTTAATATATACATTATATGTTATCTATGTATATTTAAATAATATGTGCAAATTATGTTATAGAATTAGATGTACTATAAATATATGTGTGTATATAGCTATATTATTAATCATTTTTCTGTTGCTTTATAAAACAGCATTATCAAAATCAATTTATGGAAGAGTTTACTTAAGTTTGGGTTTTTGAGAGCTGAGAGCCTATCACTGTAGCAGAAGCAGGGCAATCAGCAGCAAACAATGCATAGGGAGAGAAACCTGAGATAACCTGAGATAACATCTCAAATAGCAAATGTGAATCTGAAAAGGTGAATCAGAGGTGGGGAGTAGCTTTTCTTTTAATTTCTCTCAATTTGAATTGATGTTGGCTGTAGGATTGCTGTACACTGCTTGTATCATGTTTAGGTATGTCCTCTGTATTTCTAATCTCTCCAGGACTTTCATCAAAAAGCAGTGTTGGGTTTTGCAAGGGCCTTTTCTGAATATAATAAGATTGATCATGTTCTTTGTTTTTCCCTCTCAGGTTGTTTATATGTTGGATTATATTTATTGATTTTCATATAATGAAAGGTATCTGCATCTCTGGGATGAGGCTTTCTTGATCATGGCAGATGATCATTTTGATGTATTCTTGGGTTCAGTTTGCAAGTATTTTATTAAGTAGTTTTATATAAATTTTCATAATAGAAATTGTCCTGTAAAGCTTCTTTGTTGTGTCTTTATGTGGCTTGCATATCAGGGTAACTGTGGGTGACTACCTCTGGAAGAATGTGAAGAGATACATACTTATTACTCTGTAAAATCCCAACTCAAAATGGGTCAAATACCTCAATATAAGACCAGATACACTGAAGGTGATAGAAGAGAAAGTGATGAATAGCCTTCAACTCATTGGCAAAGTAGAAGATTTTCTGAATAGAGAACTATTAGTGCAGGCATTAAGATCAACAGTTAATAAATGGTACCACATGAAACTGAAAAGCTTCTATGAGGCAAAGGACACCATCATTCAGCCAAAGAAAAAGATTGACAGCTTACAGAATGGAAAATGATTTTTTACCAAATCTACCCACCTGATAGAGGACTAATATTCAACGTATATAAAGAACTTAGAAAACTAGATACAACAAACAAACAAACCAACAAAACCTCAAATAACCCAATTAGCAAGTAAAATAGAGATCCAATGAGAATTCTCAACAGAGGAAAGTGTATTGATGGAGAAATAAAGAAATGCTCAGCATCCTTAGTCATCAGAGAAATGTAAATCAAAACTACTTTGAGATTCCATTTTACACTTGTCAGAATGACTCAGATATATAGCACACATGGCAGCTCATGCTGTCGATCATGCAGAGTAAATGGAATACCCATTCATTGCTGTTGGGAGTGCAAACTTGTCCAGCTACTAGGGATATCAAAATGGCAGTTCCTCAAAGAAATGAGAATACATCTACTTCAAGATTCAGCCTTACAACTTGAGCATATTCCCAAAGAATGCTGCATTCTTCCACAAGGACACTTGCTTAAGTATGTTCCTTACTATTCTATTTATAATACCCAGAAGGAAACAACCTAGCCGTCTTTCAACAGAAGACTAGATAAAGGAATATTTACATAATGGAGTGTTAGTTGTTAACAGAAGTGACATCATGAAGTTTGGAGACAAATGGATGGAACAAGAAAAAAAAAATCCTTATTGAGGTAACTCAGCCCCAGAAATGGTATGTGTTTGCTTGTAGATATTAGTCACTAAATAAATAATAACCAAACTATCAGGGTCAGATGGGGAAGGGAAGTGGAGATAGGTTTGAGGGAGAGAATGCAGAGAGAAACATTTAAATTCTAGAGGCATTTTAGTAATGGTATTAAAACCTATGTAGTGGAAACTTCCTAAAATGTATGAAGGCAATCTTAATGAAATTTTCAAATACTGGGGGAGACAGAGTGGCCAATTGGCCGTATCTTACCCCCAAAGTTTCCACTACTGTGACTGGGTTATATCTAATTTGAATTGTTGGTGAAAGAGTTCCATGGAAATCCCAAAGCAACCCAGATTGCTGTCAGGACATTATGTTGCTTTCTACAAACTGAATGCAAATTTCCACTTCTGAAGACAACACCAACATAACTCACTGAACATGGAGAAAGTAAGATGGTGTCAACATAGAACCTTTTCTCCTATATTCTCCAGTCTTTGATGCAGGAAGGTACTCTATATGTAACCAAAAAAGAAACATAGATACCAAGCCACCCACAAAACCTTTGATCTACAATCTGTCCTGTCTGAAAAATAGGCTAGGGCAATGGTGGCACAAAGCTTATGGGAGTAAACAATCAATGTCAGGTTAGACTTAGGGCCCACTCTATAATATAAAAGCCAAACCTAATACTGCTTGGGTAAAGAAGAACTTGAGACTACATACCCCAAAGACCTAGAATAAAATCAAATACTACTGTGCTAAATTTTAAAAGTAACAATAAACACTCCTAATGATATTCTGCTATATTCATAGATCAATGACTTTCTTGAGAAACTCCCACCTGAAGCAAATGGGACCAAATGCAGAGGCTTATTGCCAGAGACTGTGAAAGAGTGAAACCTTGGAACACAAAAGTCTAAATGGGATGTCTTCATGAATTCTCTCCCCACAGAGTTAAAGGAACCCTGTGGAAGAAGAGGCAGAGTCCAGGAGCCAGAGGGCATAACAGGAGGACAAATGCTACAAATCAACTGAGCAAAGCCCATGTGAATTCACAGAGATTGAAGCAGCAAGCACAGACAAGTCCAGGTCCTCTGTACGTCTATCAATTATTTCCGTTTAGTATTTTCACAGGATGCCTGAATGTGTTAATGAGTATATATCTGAGTCTTGTGACTTCTCTTGGGGCTCTTTCCCTTCTGTTGGTCTCCCCTGTCCAACTTCAAAGTGATGGGTTTTGTTTTATCTTACTACATTTGATTGTGTCTTGTTCGGTTGTTACCTTTTAATAGTCTCTTCTTTTCTAATGAGTGATACAAAGGGAGAAGATCTGGATGGGAGGGGAGACAGGGTGGAACTCAGAGCAGCAGAGGGAGGGAAAACTGTAATGAGAATCTATTGTATGAAAAACCGAATCTGTTTTAATAAATGGGAAAAAGGACTGAGGAGAAAGTTCTCCCCTACTCCCAGTTTCATACTTCTTCCAGCAAAGGTATGTAAACTGCCTCAAACAGTTCCATCAAATAGAGATTCAGTCTTGAAATGGGTATCCAGTGTTCAAAAGCCTATGGGTAACACTTATCCAAAACACCACGTAATGTATACTATACAAAAATATTTATGGTGTTCATTATATATACACATTATATAAATCTATTATTTATATAAATGTGTAGGGCACGTGCGACTTCTGAATTCAGAAAATTCAATGACTTGCCAAGTTTCAAAGCAGTCTATAGAGTTTAAATTCAATAATATACATCTAATTATATATTTCACACTGTGTCTACCATTGCACTCCAACAAGAGCATTGCCAGAGCTTTACTTAACATTATTCTGTTATAAAACTGCTTTTCTTCTTTGTGGGGTAGAAAAATGAGAGCAATTGTGCCTAACTTCAGGAATGCACATCTTCACTCACAGATACATAGAAAAGCCCAGTCACTAAGTAATGTGAAAACAAAGTTTCTCTACTCAGTTCTGCAGTTTGTTCAGTATGAGATCACTGGCGAAGCTAACTTAAGATTATCCTGCAGGTAATATTAAGGTAAGGCTTGTGGCAAAGAAGAAGAAGCTGGGTTTTCAAAAACTGCCTTTGATTGATTTTATGATCACAGAAAACTAAGAACTGCTAATTAAACCCTTGCCTTTCAGAAACCATAGAAATTTTCAAACACAATGCAAAGATAGGACTTTTTAGAATTCTAGAATATCTATCTCATAATGACTAAATATACCTTTTGCCTTCATGACAGTAATGAGTAATGAGAGCTCATTATAAAAATGAAAAGAAAGCAGATATGATTCTGCAATGCTCTTTATTAACAGTGTTTCTTGGTGCTTTGTTTCATGCCCCCCTCCCCCGCACATATACACACTGGCATCTCTAACATCTTTATATTCATCTAAATCTCAGTTTTTTCTTATGTTACTTTCAAAGGAAATAAAATCACCTTGAGGTCTTAGATTAAATTTGTTTTATATGAACAAAGATTTGTTTGTCTTAACTACCTACCTACTATATAGGATTTTTTTTGTTAAAAACAAAAAAATGATATATACCTTTTAATGGAGGACATCAAAATATTTCTCTCTTTGGTTTGAAACATAAATTTAGGAAGACAGGGCCAGAAATTTCCTGGTATCATGATTGCCATAGTGGTATAGAATCTCCCCTCATGAATCCCGATATTCACATTGTCATCTCTACCAATCCATCCTGTCAATTGCCATAAATATGAATTCTTCTTCTTTGCTGCAGGTGGAGGAAAAGGACCATTTTATTGGGCTCAGTTTGTTTGCTTGCTTTATTTCAAACATTTGGTAGTGTTCTGGCATGAAGTACAATAAGCTTAACCCACCTATAAATGTAAATAATTTTAGTAGCTTTGACATGATTACTTGTTAAAGTGAATGTCACTATAGTAATGTAACTCACACTTCCATCAGCTTCAAAGGTTGCCTCATGCTCTATGTAATCCAGCCTCCTCTTAGACCTACCTATGTCTAAGGAACCACTGTCCTAATTTTCCATAATATTTACTTACAAGTTTCAGGGTTAAATATACATCATATTTTACTCTAATTTACGTTATTTACCTCTTTTGTCTAGGATGGTGACTTTAAGGGTAATTATAGCAATTATCGTATCAATAATCAGATCTCCAACAGTTGCTCAACTTTAAGAAAGTACCTAGTTTATTGATATTGTATGTAATATACAGATTATTTCTAGTTTTAAATTTCATTTCATCTGTTTTTTTTTACATATTCACTTACAGACTGCTCACTGCCCTCGCTAAGTACTCACAATGACTAAACAATGTTCATTTCTGAGGAAATAGAAGCACCTTGGAAAAATAGTGTAGACGTAGCAAATATCTATAAAATGTATATTTGTTTCAGTTCCCAAACTTTGTTTTCCTTGCTTTCATGCAGGTCTAATGTCTTTTCCATCATTCAGTCCACTTTCACTCACTTAAGGTCCCATTTGCAGCTATTACTGTCCTTCCTTACTCAACAGCAACATATTTCTCCTAGACATTTCTCCTCCAGACATCAGGATGCTGCTGAAAATGCGAACTTCTGCGCTCTTCCTTAACCCATTTCCCTCTGTCCTTCATCACTACTGTTTATAGCAAACCTTCTCTGTGGGATTGCTCTTCTCTCCCTCCATTGTTCTTCTTATGACTTGACACTCTTCAGTCAGCCTCTCTATTCAAATATCTTTCAAAAAGGATATAAATTGTTTAAAATCGAAAATTTGTGATAATTCTATAGTTCATATCATGGCTTATCTAAGACTCGTTTGGTATTGTCAGCAGGTTTATTCTTCATACAAAATGCTCACCTGTTAAATTCTAGAACAGAGCATTCCCTTGCTTCTGTCACTTTACTGGGAACTTGTTGTGATTCTCATGTGAGTACGCTCCTTTCTCTAGAGCTCTAACCATTTGTTTGTCCTGCCATTCAGCTCCTAGCTCTTAATATGTCTCTGCCAATGTTTTGGTCTATCTTAGCCTATCTTAGTCATTTCATTTGATTTGTTTTCTGAGGATGGTTATTTCCCTGGATGTTATATTGTTGTTTGCAATCACTTGTTCTACAATAATATGCACATGGAAACTGAACAAACAAATCAAGTTTTTCAGGCTCTCCTGTGAGTCCTTGTTCACTCTGATGTGAAGACACTCTCTCCCATATGGTTCTATCACAATAATTGTTATTTATATTCCCTCCATTCTAAGCTCACAAGCCTTTGACCTGGTGATTTCTGGCAGACTCTGCCATCTGAATCTCCTAGATTCTGAAGGAGAAATTGGTCAATATATTATCTCATCAATAATATTCTACTGTTCATTGCTTTCTTCTCAAGGTCAAGGCTGAGGGTACTACAGGCTAATCTTAAGACATCTTTGAATACTCTATGGCTTTCTTTTCCTAAAGAAGATCTCAAATCCTTATGTGGTAATGCAAGTTTTTACACTATCCCACTCCATTCTTTTTTGCTAACTTTATTTTCCATTACTGTATCACATACATTTAGCAATCTCACTAAACATTAAAGACTTTCTGCTTTGAATTTATTCATTTGTCCTGTTTACTTTCTTTTCATCTTTCAAAATCTCTCCTGCCTGGCTCATAACTTTTCTTATAAATAATCCTTTTAAGTCTTATCTGCTAAAAATTTATTCTTTGTTAAACTCTTCTTGTATGTTCTTATTTTCAGTGATAGTATGTTCCTTCCTCTAAATTTTTGAATTTTTTCTGTATAATATTCATAAAGAAGTTAATATAACTATTATATACATACTCAGGTTAATTGACAATTTTCCAAGTATCTGCATGTAAAATTGCAGCTATTAATTCTCTGAATTCCTTACAGCTTCAAGGACAATTCAGTAAGGTCTATTATATTTTACATGAATGATTCAAGAAAATAGGGTAGCATTAGCCATTGCTTTAATCACATGAAAAGGTTTACCCCCATAATAAGGGTGATTATTCTGACTTTGGAGATAACTAGTTGCACTGGAGAGCATTGTCCAAGGAAGAAATCTCAAGAGTTTAGTAGCTGTCATTCACTAAAATGAATTGTTAATAGCTACAGAGAGAATGAAAATTCAAAAGGGACACTGAAATATCACACAATTAACAACTAAAGGAGGTAGGTATAATCCTTCCTACAAGAAAATGAGGCAAATGGTTGGAAATTAAAGCATACAACAGTGGTAGAGGATTTCTGGTGCTAACGTTAAGACCTCTGACAGATTGGCACTGATTTGCCTGTGGCATCGTGCTGAAGCCAGTTCTACAAGTATTAGTTTAATGCCCCATAGTTGGAATTAGTTACTTCTGTTGAACTTAATGGAGGCAAGAGACACTTTTGGAATGACAGTCAAACTATAAACCAAAGGAAGGAAGGGAAGAAGAAAGAAAGTAAGGAGGAAAGAAGGAAGGAAGACAGAGGAAGAAAGAAAGAAAGAAAGAAAGAAAGAAAAGTTTGCTTTGCTTCTTCTTGCTCTTGAGTTTCTAATGTGGTTATTGGCAGACATTAAAATAAAACAGATGAAAAAAAGCTGAAATGGGCTTGTCAAGGCCCTAGCTCTAGAACTATGAAGCAGAACACAGAAGAGTGAATTTGAGACAGAAATAGTAACTTAATCATTCCCATGCCCAGATGCCCTTTTTCCTCCGAACATGAGGACTTTCTTTAAAAGAATACTCAGCCAGGAACTCAACGCAAGCAAAAGAAAATCCATTGGACAGATGACGTAGAATTCAGTAATATTTTAAAACTATTCCTATTTTCTGATAACAACATGAAGGTGTTATAATAGAAAGGGAGACATATGTTTTAGTCTTTTTTTCTTTTCTTTTTTCTTTAATTTTTTGTTTTGTTGTTTTTTTGTTGATTGTTTTCAATAGGCATCTCTATTTTTCAGCTACTACATTCTTAAGTGTTTACTAGAGCTCTTCTTTGGAATGTTTGCTTACACAGGTGATCTACCAAGGGGAACAAGTGTTACAACAAATCCCTCTGAAGCTTGTTCAGAAACCCTATGCTCAAAAGGAAAATATATGAACAAGACTACATTTCTTCACAACTGAATTACTATGACATGTCAGCAGGGTTTAGGGAATTATGTTTCATGTCATTACTAATACAGGAAGATTTGTAAACCAAGGAACAAAAAGTCCTACTAGAATATACACATGTATATATCAGTATATGTTTTATACACACACACACACACGCTGGTTTGTATCATCTCTGTTTCAGTTTAAGTTTATAAGTGAAATATGTCATGGTTAAATTATGACTGTTCTGATTGAATATTGTAACATTTGTTTTTGGAGACTATATGATTATAGTCCTGAGAAACATAGTTATATTTTTTCTATTAAATTAACTGCATTGTTAACTTCAAATTGTTTTAAATGTAAGATATTAACAAGGGGTCACAAAACTCAATGTGAATGTGTCTTATGGAAATTAATCTTAAAATGAAATTATTTAGGTTGGTCCATCTTGAATCTTGGAAGTCTCATATAAATATATAATATATAAATTATATATATATTAATTTTTTATAAAATTTTATTCTTTGCTTTTTATTTTATTTTTTTTGTCGAGGTCTTGCTTCAAGGTATGGAAAGTTCTGATAAAGGCGCTCACTCCCGGGAACTGCAACTGTTTCATTTATTATGTGGTGATTAATTACCTCTGAGTAATGGGGGATGAATATCCCCCAAAAGAGAGATTTAAGGTAAAATAGAGGAGACAGTAGGTCAGTTTCAGGCCAGCAGCAGTCATTAGCACACATGGGGACTGTGGGGATCAATGGTCTCGCGATGCTCCAGGGGCAGGAGCTGTGTCACGTCGCCTCTTATGTAGCCAAACCCAAACCAGCATCATCAGCATCTTTGGCCTTTTAGAAAAGGTGTTACTAAATAGCTCAGGGTAAAACTGAACACATTAGGTAGTCAGAGGTACCCTTAAACTCCATCTTTATGTACATCAGTAAGCATAACTCTTTCTCCTATATTTTTTAGTGGGTTGAGTCACATCCTCATTTTTTTTTTAAATTGGATATTTTCTTTATTTACATTTCAAATATTATCCCCTTTCCTGGTCTCCCCAGAACACTCTATCCCATCACTCCTGCCCCTGTGTCTATGAAGGTGTTCCCACATACACCCACCCACTCCCGCCTCCCTGCCCTGGCATTCCCCTACACTGGGCATCCTTCCAGCCTTCACAGGACCAAGGGCCCCTCCTTTTATTGATACCTGACAAGGCCATCCTCTGCCACATATGTGGCTGGAGCCATGGATCCCTCCATGTGTACTCTTTGGTTGGTGGCTTAGTGCCTGGGATCTCTGTGGGGTCCGGTTGGTTGATATTATTGTTCTTCCTATGGGGCTGCAAATATCTTCAGCTCCTTCAGTCCTTTCTATAACTCCTCCATTGGGGACCCTGTGCTCAGTCCAATGGTTGGCTGCAAGCATTCCTCTGTATTTGTAAGGCTCAGGCAGAGCCTCTCAGGACACAGCTATATTGGGCTCCTTTTAGCAAGCACTTCTTGGCATCCAGGATAGTGTCTGGGTTTGGTGACTGTATACGGGATGGTTTCCCAGGTGGGAGAAGTCTCTGGATGGCCTTTCCTTCAGTCTCTGCTCTACACTTTGTCTCCCTATTTGCTTCGGTGAGTATTTTGTTTCCCTTTCTAAGATGGACTGAAGCACCCACAATTTGGTGTTCCTTCTTCTTGAGCTTCTTGATAGTAGTAAAAAACCCTCCTTAGGAAAATTTCTTCAGTTTGCATGTTCTAGAATTCTTATTGTTTAAGTGTTGAAGATTGACTTAACATGTTATAAGTTAAGGCTCAAATTTCAGCAAATTACATGTGACTACATATAGCTCTTGTTGGAAAAAAAATGTCTGTCTACACTGAGTTGCCTTCTTCTTTCCTCCAAATCCAACGTCCACATAAGTGTGCATCTCAGTCTGGATTCGTGTTCTGTTTAAATTTTATTTTTCTCCATCACTACACCAATAGAACATGGTTTTAGTTACTGTAGTATGAATTATGTAGTATTATAAGTATGAAGCTCAGAGAACGTTAACCCTCCAACTCTATTTTAGTTGTTTTGTAATTGACAGATAATAATTACACACATTTGTATATTACATGATGTATTGAATATATATGTATTCCCACATATAAAACTAATCAAATTTGAATAATTACTATATCATCTCAAACACTTAGCATTTTTACAGAGAAGAATTTGCATGAGAAATTTCATATCTTGTCACTATCTTGAAATTTAGTATTTTATTGTTAGCTCATATTGCCCTACTATGTAATCAAACACTCAATTTTATTATTCCTCTTTATAACTTTACACTGATTGTTCAACCTTTTCCCACCAATTCTTCTCTACCTTTAAAAGCCTTATATTTCTATTCCATTCTATTTCTAGGCAGCACTATTTACAAAAATCAGTATATAAAATCAACTATAGTGTCAATCAGTTAATTCGAGATTTCAAAAAACATATTATGCACATACAAAGGCAGAAAATACAGACATGACAAATGAATGTTATAACACTTACAGTCCATAAGTGAGTGGGGATGACATTCTGTTTAAAATGTATCTTGGTACCTCCTCACCACTTTGTCTTTTAATTTAGATTTTAGAATGATTCCATCAACTGATAATAAAAATTATCAGCATAATTTTTACTGTTGTTGTGCTAACTTTACATATTAATTTGGAGAGAAGTATTAAATGCTATATTGCTTATTCTGACATGTGAGAACAAAGTACACATTTGAAATTTTATTGTATTTTAAATTTATTTTATCACTCTGAAAAATGGTGTATATATTTTGCACATTTTGTCATGTTATAAACTTTTTTAAATTTTGAAATTTAAAATTATATAATATCCTCTTTCCATTTTCTTTCTCCTGTTCTTCCCATTTATTCTCCACTTCTGTTCTCTCTTTCAAATTCATAGTCTATTTTCCTTTAGTTTTTTTACACATGCATATGCATAACATGAACATTTGTGATATATATATATATATATATATATATATATATATATATATGTTTATACTGCATATATGTACGCACAATCTACACAGTCTGTATAGTGTTACTTTTATGTATAGATTTTCAGGCTTGATTACCTAGTATTGGATAGCCAATAGATGGAGGCTTTCCCTGGAGAAGACTGTTTCTCCTATTCTAAAGATTCCTTATCTATTGCTGTCATCCTTGTTCAAGTCTTGTTTAGAAAGCCATGTTCATGAGATTCAGTGCATGTAGTTGCTCTGATATTTCCAGAAAACACAATCATATAGGAAACTCCCTGTTGCTTTAGCTCTTTTAAATCTTCGATCCCTATTCCATAATTTTACCTGAGCCTCAGGTGTGAGAATTATATTGATTATCACATATTTTTTTTTGATTGGTTGCAGCTTTCTGTTGTCAAAAGAAGTTTCTTTTGTGAGTAGTGAGAACTAAACTTGTCTGTGGGTCTGAAGATAAATATTTAAATTAGAGTTAGGAATTATTCTGGTCTAGCAAAGCAATGGGTATAGGTTCTCCCCCAAGATCTGTGACTTCACTTCTTTCAGGTAGTTGGCTAAGTTTCTAGCATCATACATGATTTTCCTCTCTGAGCAAGCCTTCAAACCAACTAGAGAGCTGTTGGTTACGCCACGGTATGCTTACTACTATTGTGCCAAAGGGTTACCATTCTGTACTGGTCCTTCTTGTTATTCATAGGTAGCATAGTATGGTAAGACTATTATTTGCATCCCATGGAAGTCTTCATGGCACCTCCTCAGATATTATGAAAGCTAAAATTCAAGAAAGATGTTTTCAGGACAGGCTCAGCACAGGTTCTCTGGGTCCTGAGTCTGAAGCTCATTAAGTTTTCAGCAATAGGGACTTAATTTCCACCTCTTGGGTACAACCAAGGGCAATGTTTTGGGAGTCATGTCTGGTGTTGGGGATTTTGTCACATAGTCTGTGTGTCTCTTGCAGGAAACATTGTCACCCCAGGTAGGTAAATGTCACGTAAATTATATATGAGTATACATATTAAGACAAAATAGTTTAAATCTAATTTTACATAAACAGATAATTATTCATTATGGCTTTTTTGAACACCATTATCATTTATACTCTTGTCTCCCTCTGCTTCTGTGTTGATATAATTTCCTTCTCTCTAATTAAAGCCTCTTTACCAGTTTCTCTTTTCCCACATTCAATCACTTGTTTCTAGAATTTCCCTGTCTATTGTTCCTCTCTTTCCACATAGGTTTTTGTTTACTTTTACAGCTGAATATTTGGAGCCAGGAAAGACAAATGAGAAAGCATGTAACAGTCTTTCTGGGTATAGGCTGTCTTACTAAATTTGATATTATTTAGCTTTGTTCATTTGCCTGTATATTTTATGATTCTATTTTCGTTTCATGAAAATAGTATTTGATATTATATATGTATCATACCTTTTCTATTTATTCATCAAAGATATCCATGAAGGATTTTGTTTTATTCTCATTTCCTGGCTATTGTGAATAGATCAGCAATGATCATGTCTGATCAAATCTGTGAAGTAGGGTGTAGTGTCCTTTGGGCACATGCAAAGGAATGATATAGCTGTGTCCTATGATAGAATTAGTTTTAGCTTTTTAGTCAACTGTACACACTGATTTCCAAAGTTGCTGTGCAAGTTTTCAATCATCCAATCAGTGAATGAACTAGAATCTAATACCACAACCTCTCCAGTATGTGTTATCAGTTGTTTTGCTCATATTTTCTTTTGTGACTGGAATAAGATGAAATCTCAAAGATTTTTTAAATTTGTATTTTTCAATGTCTAGGGCTAATAAACAGTTTAAAATATATATTTTATAGTCATTTGTGGAGTACTTTCTCATAAGATCACTGCCCAGCTTTGAAGGAGTTATTTGAGTTTTTTCTAACTGATTTTGTTTGTTTGTTTTAGCTCTTTGTATATTTTGGGTATTAATCTTCTGTCAGATATATAGCAGAAACAGTGCTTCCTTTTTACTTGATTGATTATTTTTATTAGCTCTCTAGAATCTTTTTACCTTTATGAAGTCCTACTTGTTGAAGGTTATTTTCCTATTTGTATCTTCTTAATTTTGTTCTTTTTCCTTATTCATTCAGTTAGCATGTCAAGCACATTATCAGAAAAAGATCAAGATAGTGGAGATCCAAATTCTTAATTTCCAATGAATAGCTTCAAGGTTTTTTTCCATATAGGATGAGGATGGCTGTAGTTCCTCATATACAGTAGCTTTCATTATGTTGCAGTATGTTCTCTCTAGTCCCACCCTCTCTAAGACTCATATCATGAAGGCATGTTGGATTTTGTAAATGACTTTTCCTGTATGTAATTAAACTATCATGTGATTTTTGTCTTTATTTCCATTTATGTGATTTATTAAAGGTATTTACATGAATAGCATGTCCAGAATAAATCCAAGTTGACCATGTTGGATAATCTTTTTGATTATGTCTGTATTATGCTTACAATGATTTTTATTTAGGATTGTGAATGTAATTTTGTCTGGAATATTTGTCTATTATGCTCTTTTCCTTTGTTTCTTTTCCTGGTTTGAGTATTAGAGTGATAGTGATCATAGAACAAGTTTAGGAGACATAATTTCCTCCCACCTTCCCTCCCTCTGTCCCTCCCTTCCCCACTCCTCTTTCTTTCTTTCTTTCTTTCTTTCTTTCTTTCTTTCTTTCATTCATTCATTCTTTCTTTCTAAGAAGTTAATATGGATTGACTATAGTTCTTCAAAAGTCTGGTAGAATTTTGCTGTGAATCTATATGGCCACAAACTTTCTACTTGGAAGTCTTTTAATTAGCATTTCATTCTTCTCAGTTGTTACAATTCTATTTAGTTTCAGTTTGACAAAGTCTAAAATTGCCTCTACTTCATTTAGAGTTTACAATTTAATTGAGTACAAATTTAAAGAAAAAATATTTCCCTATATTATTCTGAATTTCTTTGGTGTTTGTGGTATGGTTTTGTTTATTTCTGATTCTGTTAATTTATTCACTTATTTCTTTCTGTTATTTCAGCCATGAATCTATTGATATTGTTTGTGTATAGTATTAATTTCAGTCTCTAACTATTTACAATATCTAGTAATATGGCTGATTTTTATATATTTAGCTTGCGTATTAAACATTTCAATGATTTAGTGAAATTAACTGCATGCTACATAGTATTATTCACATAGTCCATTATATCAAGTACTAATAAAAGTATTTTACAGCTTTCATTCTAGCCTGGTTGTTTTTTATTTGCCTTTACTTATGAGAGCCTCCAAACTGTCTTACTTTTGACAGTAGTTGGAAAGTAAGTACAGTATGGTATCATTGACATGTTCTCTGTTGTTCATCTGCATCTTTGAAATTCTTGTCCATTCCCAGTTGGATCAAAGGTTTTCTTAATCCTTTCTTTAAAATGATAACTTATAATGTTTTTCTTTGTGTGTTTGTTATTCACAGTTTTTGAATTTTAAGTGGTCATAGGCCAGAAAAACTGATTTAGGTTGACCACAGTTCCATTTTGCAAGCAATATAGAAACAATTTTATGAATATTTTACAGTCACAGATCAAACAAAAATTAAGATAGTTTTCAAATATGTTGGTAGAAACATGAAAGAAGCTAGTTACAAGAAAAATGGGAGAACTCTACTATCACCCTTAGATGCCCCCTGAGAGCATTTCCAGACCTTTGAAAGGTATAACTAAGATTTATTAAGTTAATATATTCAAATGGTAGTTTACTAGTTAGTCTCAGGAAGTTAGATGTTAGGAACAACTCTATCTGTTAGTAGCAGGGTATTCAGTCTCATATAAAGGTAAGGAAAAGATAATCATTTAATGAGCAAAAGATAGCCTAAGCTAAATCGTAATTAAGTTCTGGATGTGTATTATTTCAAGCATTCTGCAACTCTGTGCTCAAAACACCCAGTGCATGTAATTCTATTGTGGAAGTCTATGCTGCTGTAGCTTCTCCTGTCTGAAGAATTTCCTTTAATGTTTATTAAAGTACCTATCAGTCACCGAATTATGGTTGATTGCTGGTGGTGGTGATAGTAGTGGTGGTGGTGGTGCTGCTGATGGTGGTGGTGATGGTGGTGTGTATGTGTGTGTGAGTGTGGGTGTTTTACACAACTAAAGAATACTTCATTTTGAATTAAAATTTCCAAAACTTTTTGCCTCTACAGAATATAAAATTAAAGATTAGTATTGATCTTATTGCTCTTTTCCTAGTATTTAAATTTTTTTAATATATTCTGACCATTTTCTGACACACACTTATATGCATATACCTCTCTATATATGTTAATTATTGTACTACATACCCCAACATAGGCTTTATGAATGTGTCCAGAGATTTTGCTATGTGTACCTCTCTGTTTTCCAGGATTTTATTCTGGAAATGTAAATATTTTGCTTCAGCTAATGTTAAATTTTGTCTCTACATAGTGAATCCACTACATTTTGTCCAAGTGTTCCTTTCTCTGTGCTATAGCCAAGCATCTCTCTGAAATCAATAAGCATAAACAATTATATTACAGTTTCCATCTTTCTTTTCATTCGGGGATTCTCATGCAACTATAAAGTATATAAGATCATTTTACATTATTAATAATAATAAGAACTCAAACTTATAATAAGTAAGTTATCCCTAAGTCTCCATGTAATTGAAGAATCTCTTGCTCTTATTTCATCTTGTCTTCTATGCAATATGGTGTACTAGAACTGATGGTTGCCCTATTTTTACCTGTCTCCAGGAACTACTAAATTTTCTCCAATAAGGTAATAAGATCAAATACCATCCAATTCTAGTTCCACGTATTCAATGCTATTCTTCAAAATCATATTGTCTAGTCATATAAATACCTTCACAACTTTCATACATAATTCATTTACTTTTCATTAATATTCTGTAATTTTGCATATTTATGAGGCTGAGTTTAGTGTTTCAGTACACATATTATATGCAGATCAAAGCAGGGTACCCAGTATGCCTATCCATTTGTCACTTATTCATGGTAAAGACATTCAGAAACCCATCTTCTACTTCATTTTGAAATATGAAGTAATTTGTTGTTGTCTACCATTATCTTGATGTGCAGTAGGATACCAGGACATATAAGTATTGGCTGTTGTAACAGAAAATAAGAAGTATAATATATGGTCTATATATTGATGAACAATCTCATGACTTATAATACATACTTTGGAACAATAATGCAGAAATATACCACTTGCTTCTCGAATCAAGACTACTCTGAGACTGTAATAGAGATCATGTTTCTAGAACACGAACTAAATAAAAAATGTTTCTTATAGTTTGGAATTAAATGATGGCAGAATCCAAAAGAGAAACGTGCTGTAATACAGGAATCTTATAAATCAGGTGCCCGAATGACCTTATGAACATTAAAGCTCCATTGCAACTCAGAGAAATTAGAGTTTTCATGAGGGACCTGAGACAGTACAGAGCTTCTGAAGGTCAAACACCACCTGGAATGTGTAAACAGATATCAAAAACTTGAGCTTCATTAGTTCCTCATTGAGGATCTTTATTTCCAGTCCCCAAAGAAAGCGCACTTTTTAATAATTGTAATATCACTGACCTTTCCCAATAGCCTGTTGATTGATTGTATAACCTTTTAGTCTACTGTGGTATTGTGTGCTGCCAACATGTAACCTGGACAGCAGCTTAACTCATTGGGAGAAAAGCTGTGAGGCTGATCTTTCCAATTAAAAAACGGTAAAACATTTAGGCTACAGGGAATGCCTATATCCACTAGAAAAGATAAAAAAGTAATTAACTCTTGATCAAGGGAAAAATCAAGAACACAGAAATGAGAGAATAGCTTTACTTTCCCTGTGGACTCTTAGTTACCCAGGTAACCAGAGCCTGCTTTTAGCTTGTAGAGCCCCATATCAGAGTTTGGAAAGAGAAAGACTTCTGAAAAAAAAAACTATATATTTGAGTTCTGTGCAAAGAAAATTATCAATGAGGAAATATTTAAAATATTAGAAAAGAATTAAGCATAGAATCATAACAGCTTAATAAAACAAAACCATCCTGGAGTGGCAATTATTGCCAATTAAAGAGTTAATTAAAATACTTATATTTGAAAGCTCAAAACAAGTAGAAAGAACAGATTTCATTAAGGCATTTGGGTTCTGGTGGCTTCTAGTATTGATAAAGAAGAGGAAATAAAAAAGAAGAAAACAAATAGAGTAGTATTTTATTCTATTATTTAAAACTTTAAAAAAAACTTGAGTTTTTTTTTTTTAATTTGATGCTTTCCCATTTTGCCTGCACATTCTAGCCTACCTAGAAATCAAATATCAAATTAATATGCTTTGTCCAAGATGAGGTAATTTTTTATAGAGAATAATATTGAATGTACAGATTATTTTATTATTAAGAGATGTCTATACATTAAGTAAGTGTTCTATTTGAACCTGTCTTAACTTAGGTATCTTTTTCAGTCAGTTATTAAAATTGGAACTATAGCTACTATGATCCAGCTCTTTCTCTAATATTAGTCTGAGTCATTTCATGTTTTAAAAGCAAGATTTTTATTTGAAATTTTTAAGAGATCAGAGAATTTAAAATATACATTTGGGGGATCTCTTCTAAACATTTCCTAGGAAACATATTTATTTCTAATCTTAATTCTGAGGGGTGAAATCAATTTAGCTATCAGGAAAATGAGATCTCTATTATAATTCTCCTCTTCAAAAAAATGGCTATAAAAATAGAAGTCCTAATGCTTTGAGTAAATTCATTCATGTTAAATTGAAAGAAGACTTAATAGATTATTAGCATTTTAAAATTATTGCCTTTTAGCATTTTGAATTAATTTCTCTAGTTTTTTTTTTTTTTGGTTTTTCTAGACAGGGTTTCTCTGTATAGCCCTGGCTGTTCTGGAACTCACTCTGTAGACCAGGCTGGCCTCGAACTCAGAAATCCACCTGCCTCTCTGCCTCCCAAGTGCTGGGATTAAAGGCATGCACCACCACTGCCGGGCTCTCTAGTATCTTTTACAATGTTTCTCTGTCTGTCTCTGATTATGTTTATTTGGGCCTCTTCTTTCTTTGGTGTTATGGTATTTGTAGATTTTGTTTATCCTTTTCAAAGAACCATCTCATTGAAATGTTATCTCTCTCTCTCTCTCTCTCTCTCTCTCTTACACACACACACACACACATACTCACATGCACACACATAGGCACAGAGAAAGAGAGGGGGAATTTTCTTTGTATTTCAGGCACTGGATTTGGTTTTAATTTATTCTTATTCATCCAGACTCTTGAACTGCATTATTACATCACCTATTTGTGCCTCTCTTGTTTTTGTTTTTGTTTTCAGTAAAGGCATATACAGACACATACATGTATATTTCTTTCTTAGGACTACTTTAATATATTGTGGATTTTGAGCATATTATATTCTCATTAGTTTCAGGACTTTTAAAAAAGAAATTTCTTTCTTGATTTTTCCTTTGACCTATTCATCATTTAGTAGTGCACTGTTCAATATCCATGCATTTGTATAATTTATAGATTCTTTAGCTGTTGATTTTAAGCTCTATTGCACTGTGGTCAGATAGGATACATGAAAATATTAAATTTTACTTTATTTGCTGAGATTTGTTTTCATTTTCCAGTATATGAACTATTTTAGATAAATATCCAGTCTAAGAATAATCATAATGAAGGTGGTGAAATATATCTACAGTGCAAAGTTCAAATCCCTGAAGTAAGAAATTGAGAATCAGAATGAATGAAAGACCTACAACACTATTAGATTAGTAGAACTAATATATTATGAAGAATGCCAATACACAGAAGAAAGTATAATGAACATGTGGTATTTATACATTATGGAATTGTATACAATCTTTTAAAAATGAAATTGTGAAACATAGGGAAATTGATGAGACTAGAAAATATCTAACTAAGGCAACCCAAACATAGAAAACAAATGGTATGTGTTCTCTGTTATTTCTGGATACTAATTCTGGATCTTCAGTGTTGATTATATAGCCTGATATCACCACAGGAGGCTACAAAATCAAGAGACCAAGCAGTGATGCAGATAATGAGAGGAAGAGAAAGTTATGGTAGAACATGGGTTCCTTGGATGGAGAAAGTGGAAAATGTGAGTAAGTAAAAGTGAATGGGTGAGTGAGTAGAGGTAGCAGAGGGAGAGGAAGGAAGGAGAGATAATGAACAGCAGGATATTTGAAAAGGCTTTATAAAAACATAATTTTGTAAGCTTATTTCAAAATCCATATGCATAATATGCATAATTTGTAAATCTATGCATATATGTATACATGTAGATGTAAATGAAATAATACTGCAAGGTGTGTTAACACTCCCCTTCAAATTTATGGACTTACGGAACTCCAGTGCTGCTCATGAGAAACCTCATGCTTTGGTTATGAAACCTGAAGAAACTGAGTTAGACATGACCCAGGATCTTTATCCTTGAGGGTTGGATTTCATAGTATTACAATATTCTAGGCGTTCCCAAGAAGGAAAACAATTAATAGCTCTATAAGTTACATCACTGACTAGCCCAGCAAATACCTTGCATGGTGTCTTTAGACATATGGCTTTAATGATCATGTTCTGTTCATCAATGAAGGACAATGGTGATATCTTATGTCATTTGGGAAGCTCTTGGACTTCTCTCCACAAACTACCAGTTGAATGTAGATTCTCTGACTTTTTCAAACATGATCAATAAATGCAACCAGATGATGAAGGATTTCAACAATCAAAGCTTTAAGTACCAGAAGAAAGAGGTTTGGAGAGACACTAAAAATGAAAAGTGAAAACATATTTGGTGTTTATGGGTTGGTGAAAGGAGGTGACAGTAAAAATTCTAACAAAATAAGTTTACATATTCTATTCAGAGATAATCGAAATACCTAAATGAACATTTAAGGAAATAGAAGCCTTAAAATTTATATGGAACCAGAAAATACTCAAGGAATCAAACCAATCTTGAGCAAACAAACAAACATACAAATGATAATACTGGAAGGTTTATCATAACACATTTCAAAATGTGTTATAATGCCATAGTAATCAAAATGATACTAGAATAGACACAGACACATAGACCAATGGAATAAAATAAAGGACCCAGACAAGAGTTTCATAACAATGGCCATCAAATATTTGACAAAGAAGCCAAAAACATATGCTGAAGAGAGGCAGCATTTTATACAATGCTGTGTAGTGTGTGCATATGTGGGCAGGGGTAGAGATGTATGTGCTACAAATTCTCTAAGTTGCAGTATTTATAAGAGGATCATACTAAATGATTTCAGTCTGAGTCCAAGAATTAGACACATTCCTGGAAAGGTTTACTCTTATCACAGATGAGTAATAGAAATCAAAATATAGATGACTGATGTGTTTATTGAAATAGGAAAATTCTTGATTCAAATTCCTCTCAGTTACTCAAGCAGTAAAAATTTTCCATGTATATGTATGATGGATATAGGGGTTATTTATGTATCACTACATGTAAATATATTTATAAATGTATCAATCTGCAGCCATAATAAACAATTCATGCTGACTTATTTGGCTCCAATTCCAAATAGATCATTTCAACGTTCACTTTCTTACCTGTAATACTGAATTCCAGTGAGTGGTATGACTTTTATTATCTAAGGTATGCTTGGTTGTTCAATCGTAGATGTATAACAGTATCAAAAACATTTATGAATACTCTTGTGTGTAGTTATTTCATCAGGAGGGACAGAATGTTCAAGTGAAAGTGCTTTATAGTCTTCTGTTTCTGTATCTACATTCACATGGTATTGTAATATACATGGTCTCTCTCTCTCTCTTTCTCTCTCTCTCTCTCTCTTTCACACACACACACACACACACACACACACACACACACACACACACATCCTTTCCCATTACATTAGTTAAGGGCCAAAATTTTCCATGGGAAATTTCTATCACATGTATGCCACTAGAATGGCATTTAGTGTTGATTCAGTGCTTTTAAATTTTTTGTGTTTACCAAGTATACTGCCAAAACATATCAATAAACTCCAGGTGATCATAGAACATCTTATTGTCTCTATCTTTGTTTTTATATATTTCCAAATATCTTCATTTATATTTAAATCATTCTCAGAGTCATTTTATGTATCATATAATATATTAACTTAAAACATATATTTGTCACGACATGGTGGTCCTTGCATTGAGTTCTATAAAATTTAAATCTAGGAGAAACTGTTGGTATAAAGAGTTATTTGTACTTAGTTATAATATTAAAAAATGATAATACTACTCTCCTGTAAAACTAACTGATTTTTGTTCATTGAAACATCAAGATATTCATTTGGGAATTCTTGGCATTGTGTACTATAAATATTTCCATTTTTCAAGGCAAATAATGCCTTTATCTCTCAAATGTATTGAATTAATATATAGCCATAGAAGATATAAGAATAAAATTTTCAGTTCCTATACAAGAAAGACACATACAATAGTCGATTCTTTACTCAACAAACATGTAAAGATGTGTGAGAGAAAGGAAAGAACATATAATTTCACCTTGGAGAACTAATTACAGTTATATTAAATACAGAACCAAATCATTGACCTTGAAAATAGACTTCCTATTGTTATTACAACATAGTTGTTACAAAATGACAAAATATGCTTTGTATTAAATTTAAAAGTTAACACAATGTTCATTATAAATAAATGTAAAATGGGGAAGTTTATATAACATTAAATTATTGGTATTTTTCATAATTAAACATTACTCTTCAAGATATTAACCTATACTTTTGATTATATTCTAGTTATTTTTAAAGTTATATTTGTAATACTAGAGAAGGTGGGCCATGGCATTCTAGTATTTTGTATCACTTAGAAACCATTGTGAAATTTCTTTCAAAATTACTTCTTTAGTGCTTGCTAACAGGAGCTAGCTGTCTCCTGAGAGGTTCTGCCAGAGCATGACAAATACAGATGCAGATGCTTACAGTCAACCATCTGATTGAGCACAGGGACACCATTGTAGGAGTTAGGGAAAGGACTGAAGGAGCTAAAGACGTTTGCAACCCCATAGGATGAACAACAATATTAACCAACCAGGCTCCCAAGAGCTACCAGAGTCTAAACTACCAACCAAGAATACACATGGAGGGACCCATGGCTCCAAGTGCATATGTAGCAGAGGATGGCCTTATCTGGTGTCAGTGGGAGGGGAGGCCCTTGGTCTTGTGGAGGCTCAATGCCCCAGTGTAGGGGAATTCTAGGTAGGTGAGACAGGAGTGGGTGGGAGAGCACCCTTATAGAAGCAGGGGGATGGGGAATGGGATAGGGGAGTTTTGGAGGGGAAACAATAAAAAGGGATAACATTTGAAATGTAAATATATAAAATAGCCAATAAAAAACTGAAATATAAAATACTTGTTTATATCAGTATTAGTAGAATGCTTTCATAATGTAATCTAATAGTAGTTATAATACATTTTTCTAATTCTCTATATGACAAGGAATAACTTTGCAGTTATAAAATGTTACTCTAAGGTATAGTTGATTTAAAATGTTATTTAGATATCCATTCTTTATATGCTTGGCAGCACGTAGTTTTCTTGGTTTGCTTACTACTGTGCTTTAAGTATGAATTTTTTGACATTTAAGATTATTCATTTTAAATTATATTTCATTTTTAGTGTATATGTTGTTATTTTTGACATTTTTAAATTGATGTGCTATATTTATATCATTTCAACCTCACACTCTCCTCCTTCCAGCCACACTCCTGTCTGACCCCTACTTCATCTCATCATCTCATCTTTATGACTTCTTCTTCTCTAATTGATATTCAGGCACAAACACACACTCACATGTGTGTGTTTGAGAGAGAGAGAGAGTTTCCTGTAGCCAGGTTCTTTCCTACCCAACCTCTTTGTGCCCAGAATAGCAACTCTGAGACTTAATTATTAATTAATAAATGCCTAGGCCATAAGCTTTGGCTCATTCTCTGAGTAGCTCATAACTTGTATAACCTATGTATTCTATTCTATGTCTGCCACATGGCTAGCTACCATTCCCCAGTTTCATGCATATGTCTCCTATAAGCACAGGGTGAAATCTCCTGCCTCTAAAAACTCCCAGAGCTCCTCTTTCTCTGCTGGGTGTCATATCTTCTTCTAATTTCTGCCTCAGCACCACATAGTATGTGAGAGATTTTCCTATACTTCCTTGTAGCTGAGATTACAGGCATGTGCTACCATAACCAGTTTATTCTGTGCTGTAGATTCAGCCAGGGATTTATGCATGCTAAGCAGTAACTCTCCAATGTGAGCTACCTTTGCAGACCTGAATTAGAATTTTTAGTTAGTTCTGATTTTGTTAATTTGGATAGTCTCTCTTATAAGTGGATATTAGCTGTAAAATAAAAGATAATCATGCTACAATCCACAGTCCCAGAAAGGCTAAGTAACAAAGAGAACTCAAGTGAGGATGCGTGAATTTCCATGGAAAGGGAAAGTAGAATAGATACCTTAAGTAGACTGGGTAATGTGGGGACAGGAACAGGAAGTATCAGGTAGGAGGAGATGGGGGAAGGCAGTACTGGGAGACACGCCTAAAAGTAGGAGTCTTTTCAGGAGAAGGTAGAAACCTAGTGGAATGGAAACTCCCAGGAATCTACCAGGGTAACCCTACTTAATACTCTTAGTAGTGGGGAATGCTGAATCTGAAGCCAGCCATCTCCTGTAACTTGGCA
Organism: Rhynchomys soricoides; assembly: GCA_019843965.1. Classification (NCBI taxonomy): domain Eukaryota; kingdom Metazoa; phylum Chordata; class Mammalia; order Rodentia; family Muridae; genus Rhynchomys; species Rhynchomys soricoides. The sequence continues at coordinate 11,926,352 of JADRCH010000102.1, forward strand.
ATACTTCTAGAGAAGGGATTAGTATATCAACCCAGCCACACAAACTTTAACCTACAATTTGTTCTGAAATAGCTACAGATGTATGCCTCGATAGTGAGCCCACACTTCCTAGAGGGCCAGGAAGCAGAAACTTAGGATAGAACCAATTACAACTCAGCCAAAAGAAAAAAAATGAAAGAACAAAAGAACGAAAGAACAAATGAAAGAAACAAACAAAGAAAGAAAGAAAAGTAAAGGAAAAATTAAAAACAGTCAATGAAATGCTTCCTAATGTTATTCTGATATACTTGAATACAGAAGCCTGGCATAACTGTCATCAGAGAGACTTCATTTAGCCACTGATGAAAACAGATGCAGAGACCACAGCCAAACCGTAGATGGGCTCAGAGAATCCTGCAGAAGACTGATAGGAAGAATTATAGGAGCCAGTAGGGTCGAGGGCACCACAAGAAAACCCACAGAATCAACTAACCTGGGCTCAGAGGAGCTCAAAGGGACTAAATGGATTATCAGGCAAGCCTGCATCAGTTTGGCTCATACAGTGTACTTGTGTAGCGTGATGGTGTGGGATTCCTAAAAGTGGGAGTGGGAGCTGTTTTTCACTCTTGTGGCTGCTTTTGGAACCCATTTATTCCAACTGGGCTTTGTCCTGACTTATTGTGAGGGAAGATACACGGTGGTGATTGTTTTTGTTGTTATTTTTTTTTTTCAATTTGTTTTCAACCTTGCTACACCTATATTAAAGCAGAGGTCTTTTGTTTCATTTTTTTAATTAAGTTTTTTTTTTTTGTTTGCTTTGTTTTGTTTTGTATTTTGTTTTTTCGAAACAGGGTATCTCGGTGTAGTCCTGGCTGTCCTGGAACTCACTCTGTAGACCAGGCTGGCCTTGAACTCAGAAATCTTCCTGCCTCTGCCTCCTGAGTTCTGGGATTAAAGGGGTGCACCACCACTGCCCGGCCAAGGTTTTTGTTTTCTTACTGGAATTTTCTTACTTCACGTTTACCCTCCCTCCTTTTCCAACATCAATCTAACACCTGTCTCATTTGAATTCTCCTATAATTAACTCTATGATTTTGAAATTATGATACAAGTCAGTACAAATTATAAACTGATGTAGATATGACATTATGGGAAAATCACTTGATGAGATTTTTAAATATTGTTTGAAATTTTTAACAAAATATATGTAATCAAAATATAATGTATTAAACTACAGCCTGTATTATAATAGGCTTATTATTATATAGAACATCCAAAGTTGTTCTATAATTGGTCAATGAGATATGTCCATATATAACAGGGATTTTATATCTATGATGTTGTAAGCATTTCTATATCAAGGATAGAGGTTTATTTATTCTTTACTTATAAATGAATAATTTCTAGGTGACTTTACATGTGTCTCTTATAGCTTCCTTTCGCAGATGCCATCCTTTCAACCCGAAAGCTGTTGGTTATACACAGAGAGTTGATCATAGCTTTTCATTTCATTTGTTTATTGTTAAATTCTTGTTAGCTTTCTTATACCCTAGATTTCCAATTCTCTATTAAACTCTTTTTCCTTTCAGTAGCATGAATGTGTCCTTTCATATCATATATACTACATATGTTAGCATTTTTATCAACTATAAGTTATTTGAATACAGTCTTCCTTAACTGTATTTGTTGATTTCAAGTGTCTCCTGCTGGGCTTGTTGATTTTTAACTGTTTGCTTTCCCTTAGAATCTCTGGGAAAAAATCCATTAATCAGGTTTATGTACGGGCATTTCTGTAGGGGAGTGTCTGGACTATTAAATGAGGCAGGGAGATCAAGCATATTGTAAGTGGTACTATTCCCTATGAGAAGATATGTAGAACAGAAGAACACTATCAGCAACAAGCTAGCATCTTGAGTGCATTCATTTATCTGTGATTTGTTTGTAGCTGTGATGTAACCAGCAGTGGCTTGGAAATGTTGCCCTAAGAACTTCTCTGCTATAATGTCAAACAACCTGGAATTACAAGACAAATTCTCCCTATACTGTTTCAAGTTTTCAGGGTGTGATTACAGCAACATAAATGAAACAAGAACATCTTCTCTTCCAGAGTTGTACTTAAAAAATGCTCTCAAATATGTCAATGTTTTCTTTTGTGGCTGGCTATTATAGTAATGTTTTTTGTTTCTTTTTTTTTTCCCTTAGACCATTGATTTGAAATGGAGTCTAAGATTTCTTTACTTAAGAACTTTAAAAAGTTTTCATCTTTATTTTATCTGGGTTTAATTTATGACAGTAAGATCAATACAGAGTTCTAGTTTTTTTTTTTTCCTCTTGTGAGAATCTTCTAAGCCTGAATTAGTTCATAATTATTCTACGTTTCATCTTTGAATCCAATTTGAATTTGGTAACTTATCAGATTTTCATATATTCTGGATATTCCAAATTGATATACTATGAAAAATAACTACTTTCTGGTGACAATTATTTTGTGTTGATTTAGTGACAATAATTTTATAATTTCTCAGATCTGACAAAGTATATGCTTTATTTTCTAATCATTTCAGGGCTGTGTTTGTGGGAAATTGTTGAATTCCAGCTTAAAATAGAACAGCATTTTTATCCATTTTCTCAATTCTGGGTGCAATATAATTAATATATTGTTTGCAGATATCATATATCACCACAAAGAAGCAATAGGAAATTATTATAAATTTGAGTCTATAATTCTAAAATTTACTTGTGAACAGGATGTTCCTTTGGGATCCTGTAAAGGAAAAGCATCCTCTATTACTGTCATAGCTTTCTGTGGCTCAGTAATCTCTGACATTTTCTTGTGTTCACATGGTTTTTGCAGCACTTTCTTCTCTACATCTTTACAAGCCAAATGTCTCTCCCCCACCCCCCCCTTTTTTTAATGCAAAGATTCAATTCTTTGGTTTCAGCTCTCTGAAAATCCAGAAGAGTATAATTGTGAGATTCCCTAATTACATTTCCCAAGACTTTACATCCAAATAAGTTCACAGTCACTAGCACCAAGAGACTGGCACTTGATCATATATTTTCAGTGGATGCAATAAACCTTTGACAATTATGTTCATTTAAATTACAACAGAATTGAAGTCAATCTACCTGAAAATATAATACAACTTCCTCTTAGTTGAAATAATTTCACGCACTGAAGTTTTACTCTTTCTCTTAAGATAGGTCAGATATTACTAATTTTGTCTTGAATATTTTAATTGTTCATTTTTTATAAACATGTAATGTTCACTGTAATTACTTTTAAAAGTACAACTCCATTCTGGAAATTATAGTTCCTTTGTTGTATATTTTCATATTTTTAAAGGAAGAATTTCTGTTGTTTTTATATGATTATCACTCCCAAAGTTTAAAGGATGACATTTTATATTTGTTTTGATTAATGTTCAAATTTTATTCCTGTGTTAGAGATATTAGTATAAATTCATGTGCCCAATAAGTAGATAAAGATAGTGAATTAACTATTAAGTTAGTGTAGATGTGCATGGCTACCTTTCTATGTCTGTTCACTGAAATTTTTTAGAAGTTAGACACCCAAGTTGCCAGGAGTTATTCCAGTACCAGATCCTGGAAGATTGTCTGGTCTTGGGACAAGGAAAATACAAGATAATCCTTTAAAACTGTGTAGTGTCAGGAAATAAATGCTAAATAAAATGTAGGTTGAGAGATTTGAAGCAGACTGCCTGGCATGAAGGTTACCAGAGGTTAAAGTAGAAATGGTTTGAAGAACACAGGAAGGTTTTTGGATTAAAAAAAACAAAAAAGTAACTCTCTATCAATATATTATGATACAGTAAACAACTCCTTAAAAACTAAAAAGAAACAAATCTTTGCAAAGACATAAAAATAATCAATGTAGAAAAACAATTTGAATACTAATTATACATAATTTAGACAAGGTCTGTTAATGAATTCCATGAAAACTAGGGAAGACTTAAAGGAAGCAGAATGTTTGACTACTCACTGAGTTTCTCTCTAAAATCTTCATTGATTACAGTACAGTTTTAGTATGAATACAAATTATTTTGTCCTCCCCTCTGAAGGAGGCGAATAGTTTCCCTCATCTACAATATGAACTGTAGTTAGTGATGTTCTCTAAATGAGTGTGAGATAGAAAGTGGAAAAGAACAACCCCACAGCAGGGAAATCAGGCACATGCTTGCTGCCTTACCCACATGTTCAACATCATCAGCCATCAATAAAGCATGTGACTATCACAAGCCTCCATATAGGGTGTGGTGAGGAGGGCATACTGATGCCTTAACATTTTCCCTAGAAATTAGTAAGTTGACTGTTGTCATTACAAAACACCAGACAAGCACAGTTGAAGGACATGCTATATAATACAGTCTCCACACCTCAAAAGAATCAAAGTATTTTGTGTTATAAAACAGCAATGCTAAATGGAACAAAGACCTTAATTTTAAAACTAAAGCACTGAAAAATTTATAAGAACATCTAGGAGGTTACTCTTCGGGTTTTGGGTTGTCAAGGACTTTTTTAAAAAGAGCAATTGTAGAAAGACAAGGCATCAAGTGGCAGGATGGGGTTGCCACCCCACAGTCAAAATCTCTGACCCAGAATTAGTCTTGTCTAAAAGAACTGTGGGGACAAAAAATGGAGAAGAGACTGAGGGAAAGGTGGTCCAGTGATTGGCCCAACTCAGGATCAATCTCAAGGGGAGACCCTAATGCCTGACACTATTACCGATGCTATGGTAGAGTCTAGCATGACTGCCTTCTGAGAGGCCCAAAGAGCAGCTGACTGAAACAGATTCATATACTTACACCCAACCAATGGACTGAAGTTGGGAACCCCCGTGGTTGAATTAAGAAAAGGCTGGAAGAAGCTGAGGAGGAGGGTTATCCCATTGGAAGACCAGCAGTCTCAACTACCTAGATCCTGGAGATCTTTCAGACACTGAGCCACCAACTAGACAGCATACACTAGCTGGTACAAGACCCCTCACACATAAAGAGAAGAGGACTGCCTGTTCTGGCCTCAATGGAAGAAGATGCACCTAACTCTCAAGAGACTTAAGGCCCAAGAAAGTGGAAAGGCCGGGGGCTGGGGGGTGGGGGCGGCATCCAATTGAAGACAGGAGGCAGAGGAATGGGATGAGGAACTGGAGGAGGCAGACCAGGAGGGGGGGCAACAAATGGACTGTAAAACAAAGTAATAAAAATAAACAAATAAACAAAAACAAAACAAAAGTAGCTGTTAAGTATCTGTATGTCTCAGTCAGCTGCTAGTAGAGCAACCACTGGACTGAGGTCAGAGGCTCTTATGATAGAGTTAGGGGAAGGACTGAAGGAGCTAAAGCAGATGGCACACTATAGGAATACCAACAATGTCATCTAACCTGGACCCCGGGAGCTCCCAGAGACTAGGCTACCTATAAAAAGAGCATACAGGGCTGAGGCAGTTGGCACATATGTAGCAGAGGACTGCCTTGTCTGGCCATAGTGGGATAGGATGCACCTAATCCTGGAGAGACTTGAGTGAGGAATAGGATGTTGGAGAGAGGGGTAGAACACACTCTGAAAAGTGAAGCAGAGTGTGGATGGGGTGAAAAACTCTGAGAGTGTAGATCAGGAGAGAGGACAACATTGGGAATGTAATAAATTAATTAATTAAATAGAAAACAATCAAAAGAACAGCAACTGCACAGAAACTATTCTAAATTACCAGCAGTTGGAACTTCTCAGAAATAAAGATTCTTGTCATCAAAGGAAATGATCAGAAGAGCTTACAGACAGCATAGAGTGGGAAAAATTACTTCACTGGCTATGCTTCAGACTAGGGGTTAATGTACAGAATTTACAAAGAACCACACAAATGAAAAACCAAAGAAATACATCTGCCAGCAACAAATGGGCAAACTGACTCTTTTCAAATGAGTAAGGAAATACAATTGGCCAATAACTAATTTTAGAAAGTGTTTAATATCCCTAACCATCAGGGGAATCAAATTAAAATGACTTTGAGATAATAACTTACCTAGGTTAGAATAGTTTTAATTCAACAAATTTTGCAAGTATTGGAGAGGAAGTGGAAAAAATATTCTCACTGTTGGTAGGGGTGTAAATTAATACAGCCATTTCATTAAACAGTCTGGAAAGGTCTCAAAATATCAAAAATAGAATTAGCATTCAACTTAGCTATTTAACTCTAAGGCATATACCCAGAAAAATTAATACCCTATCTTAGAGATATTTATACAGCATGTTTATTGCTGCATTATTCTGTACAATAAAGAATTATAATAAACCTAGTTGATGGATTGAGAATGAAGAACTTGTCTTATACATAAAACAAATTACTATTTAGCTTTGAAGAAAAATAAAATTTAAAATTTTGTAAGAAAATTAAATAAAGTTAAGCAATCTCAGAAGGAATGGAAAAACATGTGTTCTCACTTAAAAGCAGGACCTAGTGTGTTAATTAGGGTTTTACTGCTGTGAACAGACACCATGACCAAGGCAATTCTTATAAGGACAACATTTTATTGGGGCTGGCTTACAGGTTCAGAGGTTCAGTCCATTATCATCAAGGCATGAACATGGCTGCAACACCTAGGCAGGCATGATGCAGGAGAAGCTAAGAGTTCTACATCTTCTTCTGAAGGCTGGTAGCAGAAAACTGACTTCCAGGCAGCTATGATGAGGGACTTAAAGCCTATGCCCCAGTGACACACCTATTCCAACAAGGCCACACCTACTCCAATAGGACTACAACTTCTAATAGTGCCACTCCCTGAGCTGAGCAAATAAAAAGTATCACATTCCAATCCCTGGCCCCCAAAGGCTCGTTCAAACATATGAATCTATGGGGGCCATATGTAAACATAGCATAATGCAAAGTACATTTATTCCAACTTCAAAAGTCCCCATAGTCTATATAGTTGATGTTAAAAGTCCAAAGTTTAAAGTCTCTTTCAAGATTCATCCAATCATTTAACTGTAATCTCCAAAGCAAGACAGGAAACTAGCTGGTCAATCTCCATACTCTGCATCCCTATGTCTGATCTCAATGTGGTCTTCCTATCTTCAACTCCTTTTTCATCATCTTTTTTTCACTGCAGCAAACTTTGTTCTCCTGGGCTTGTTACACTCCCTGATAGCATCCTCGGCAGATACCCCATGGCTCTGGCATCTTGAATATCTTTGGGCCTCCAAGGCAATGTCAATGTTACAGCTTCTTGTTTCAATGTCTGAGATCTACACATGATCTTCTGTGCTTCTTGAAAAGGCTGGTGTCTCTTCTCTAGCTCTGCCCTCTGGTACTTTAAGCTCAGTTTGACTCACTCCATGCTTCTGCTGTTCTTGGTGACCATCCTATGGTACTGTCATCTGCAATACACTGGGGTCTTCTGGAGAAACTTGGCATCATCAATAGCTTCTCATAGACTCTCTTCATGCTGCCAAGCCTCAAATCCTTTGCATAACTCCTGCAGTCTTGGGCCATCAAATGCAACCTTCATCAATGGCCTTCCATATCCTCTTGTAGTGCCAAGCCTCTTCTGTTTTCCATGACCCCTTCATGCCTTCAAAACCAGTATCACCTGGGTGACTCTTACTCATTACCTTGGCTATATCTGGAACACAATTTCTTTATGCTCTCACAAAACACTTTTCAGAAGATTTCACTTCGGTGATGCTGGTCTCTTTTTAATCACTAATTGTCCCAGTAGTCTCCTTCTCCTCCTGACTATAAAGCCAGAGACACATGGCCAAAGATGCTGAGTTCTGCTGCTTGCAAGAACTGGAACATGACCCACTTTTTCTATTATATCATCACTAGCTTCCTCTTTCCAACTCCTTCCCTGCCTAAATGTGACTGTCCTGGCTCTTGCTCTATAAATTGACCTTGAATTCAGATATCTGCCTGCCTGTCTTTTGGGATTAAAGGTTTGTACTACCATTCCTAGATTTAAGCTTTTCTTCACCTAGAACTTGCTCTGTCTCAGGCTGGCCTTGAAATCAGAGATCTGGTTGGCTTTATCTCCTGGGATTAAAGATGTGTACCAACTTCTGTATTAGTTAGGTTTATTGTTGTAAACAGACACCATGACCAAGGCAACTCTTATAAAGGACAACATTTAATTGGGACTAGCTTACAGGTTCAGAGGTTCAGTTTCTTATCATCAAGACGCAAACATGGCTCCATCCAGGCAGGCATGGTGCAGGAGGAGCTGAGAGTTCTACATCTTCATGTGAAGGCTGCTAGCAGAATACTGACTTCCAGGCAGCTAGGATAGGGTCTTAAAGCCCACACCCACAGTGACACACCTACTCCAACAGGGCCACACCTTCTAACAGTGCCACTCCCTGGGCCTAGCATATATAAACCATCATACCTAATCAATAATATATGTATCTCTGTAAGCAAATGTGCATGTGGGTACTGTATAACATGCTGACAAAAAAGAAAGGCTAATATATAGATGATGCACAGACTGAATGCAGATAATTAACATGATTTATGAAAGAGGATATAAAGAAAATTAATTTTTTAGTTTTATTTCTATAATGGATTTATTTTTTGTTTCATGGGGGATAAATACATAAAAAATGTATTTAATAGTAATAGTGTCACATCCAATGTGAAGCTCTTTGGTTTTGGAATTCCTACTCAGAACTTGCAGATATTCATTCATATGTATAAAGACTTTTGTTCTGATTAATGAGTGTATGATATTCTGTGGGGTTTTGTTGCAATTTTTAATAATAACATTGATATATTTTTTAAATTAAAACAAAATATGAGTCTAAAAATGCAGGGAGAGGCTGAGAAACATTGTAGATTCAATGAGAATAAGTTTACATAATGACTAAGTACAGCAAGCACATTTTACCAGATTACATCCTGTGAGAGGAAAAATAGCATGTACTTAAAATGTGGTAATAATCCAAAGAAAGATTCTACCTAATAATATCATGGCATCACCAATTTTTCAGCTTTGATAATCATAGTGCTCACTTAAGATATGAATATTAAAATAATCTAAAAGAAATGTTCACAGGATGTCAATGTTCCATTTTTGTGATAGTTGGATTAATATGAACCATTTTAAGGTTAGAACTTTTAAACATTTATTTGTACTGTTTTAAATTGCATCTATGTGTGTGTGAGAGAGAGACAGAGACAGAGAGAGACAGAGACAGAGACAGAGAGACAGAAAGACAGAGAGACAGAGAGACAGAGAGACAGAGATAGAGGGGAGAGAGAGAGAGAGAGAGAGAGAGAGAGAGAGAGAGAGAGAGAGAGAGAGAGGAGAGTGGCTCCAGAGAGCTAGATGGTTGCAGACTATCTAATGTGGGTGCTGGGACCTGAACTCTGGTCCTCTGGAACAGCAGCAAGTACTTGCGGTCCCTGAGCCAGTCTAGTCTCAAAATGAAAACTTTAAAAATGTCACCCAAGGGAATACAAACAAATGGCATAGAAAGGATAAAAGAAGCGGATGTGGGGGCTGCTGGAACATCAGTGCTACCATCTGATGAGATTAAACTTAGCAGGATTTCAAACAGCATAGTATGAAATAGAAAACAGCATTATTCTCAAGTCAAGAGATTTATTTTAGCATATATGCTTAATACATCAGCTGAAGACAGTGGCCAAAGATGTGTTATTGTTAATAGAACAGAAGCCGAATGGGACAGGTGGCCTGCAATCATCAGTGAATCTCAGGGTTGATAGCATGAGGACATATGTACAGTAAACAGAGACACTTTGGCAGAAAATTGATAGAATACCTATTGCTTTTCTTCAGGGCTTCGATGGCATGAACTTTTGCAGTGTCCTTTTTCACTTTCCTGAGAAACACCTGCTTTGTTTCTGTAGACCACGGTAGTCACCAAGGGGTTTTTCAAATCCGCGTACCACCATCCCAATCCTTAGGAATCAGCACCAGGCTGAGAGGCAGTGGGCCCTCTGATTTCAATTGTCCAAGATGTTCTCATGGGTGCCAGTGTACCTTCGCCCATTCAGTCTTTAGTCTTTCACACTTGGGATTTCTCTTGTAGTTTCTGATTTTCTCATTTAACCAACTAAAGGTTTCTTTCTGCAATTGTTTTGTTAATACATTTTTACTTTGTTTTTCAAAAGCAATTTCTCATATTATTTCTTTTTTGTAATTGTTTCTTTTGATTTGGGAGATTATAATATATTATTTACCCCTTCCCTTTCCTCTTTCCAAAGCCTCCCATGTATCCTTCCCTGCTCTCTTTGAAATTCATGTCCCCTCTTTTTATTTTTTTTTATTAATCGTTGTTATATACAGGTAGGTGTATGCATATATAATCTTAAATATAATATATAAATACAACCTTCTCAGTAATGTTACTCATGGTAAGATTTCAGGCCTGGTGATTTGGTATTAGATAACCAGATAGTGTGCTCTCCCCTGGGGAAGGTTTCTTTCCCTCTCAGCATTCCTTACTTATGTCTCTTTGTGTAGGGTTGAAGCCTTTAGGGATTCCCCTTGATCCTTGTTAACATTTCTATAGCTGCCCTTGTTCAGTTCCTGTTTAGGTAGTCACTCTAATGAGTCTTTATGGATACAGTATCAGACATTCTTAGGAAACAGACACATAAACAAATCTTTCATATTTGTTTGGTATAATCAAGCACTGAAAGAATGAATGAATGAATGAACATATATATATAAGTAGTAAGCAAATAATTAAATGAATTTTAAAAAGAAATGAGTAAATTAAACACAATCATGAACAACTCCTATTTGGCCCTACACTACGAATTTAGTCATTTAGTCATTCTGGACATAAAATAAAATCATTCTACAATTTGACCAAAAGAATATTGTGTAACTTTTATGAGGTAAAACTTTGCTGGAGAAAGTATATACCTAGGAGAGGTTGGTGAGCGTTCATAGCTTTGTTCCATATCCAGTTTGCGTGTTTTCCTTCCTAATTTCAGTTGAAGGCTGGTATTTGTGCTTCCTCCTCCTGCTGCAATCTTACAAGGATTTCCCACCATTACAGACTGTCTCATGAGAATGAAAATGCAGTCAGATAGTAACTATAAAAAGCAGCTTGCTCTTCATGTGGGACCCCTAACAACAGGAGCAGGGGGTGTGTTTGTTGCCTGCTTTTGGACCCCTTCCCCCCAACTGGGCTCAATAGGAGAAGATACACCTAGTCCTACAAAACTTGGAAAGACAAGGTGGGTTGATATCCATGGGAGACCTCTCCTTCTTTAAAAAGAAGGGGAGGGACAAGTGGGGAGGTGAGGGGAGGGACTGGGAGGAGAGGAGAGAAGTGAAGATTTGGATGTAGAGAAAATAAGTTAATTAATTAAAAAATACGCAGAAATAATATTCTCTGTCCCACATAATTTTCTTAAAAACATTTCATCATCAATGAGGTTCATCTCCAACTGAATTTTTTCTTTGGCTCTGTTTCTTAGATTCTGAAGAATTTTCACACATAGCATCACAGTAGACATAAAAATATAAATTTTTGATAACTTACTGTAAAAAGACTGTTAAAGTTATATATCTCTTTCTGGGACTGTAGTCATTTAAATACTAGTTAGATGGAATGAGGAGAGAAAATAAAGGCTGACAGTTTGCAGTGTTTGAACATTCGTGTGTCAGCTGCAAAAGCCTGGGTTTTGATCTCTCGCACAACACATACTAGATATGTGTTGCTAATAGAATGTGCTGTTTATTTCCTAAAACAGATGTAAACGATTGAGTGACAATCCAGGCATCTTAAAACAGGTTGGTGTTATTATATTGTTACTCTGCAGGTTAGAAATTCAATGTAGTTGAAATTGGAGAGCAGTGTGGTACTGGTAGGATCTGGTTCACTGAAGGTCTTAGGGATAACCTCTTCCTTGCTGTTCCAAGCTAGAGAGAGAGTTTAGTCTCTCCTTGTTGGAGGACTTCATAAATATTCATGTTCTATTGGTTCATAGCTTTGGAAACCACCCTTGTGGTAGAAGCTGCCCATTAGCCTCAGCTTAGGGCTTCTTTGTTTTTCCCAGTCAGAAAATGTGAGCTCCTCTCTCTTTGAATGTCTCCTGCACATTCTTCCATTGTCATGTTTTCTATTTTGCTTATTCTGCTTGCCTTCTTCTTTTCCATTAAATCATGGCTCTGGACAACACATGCAGATAATCCATAAATGACCTCACAATTTTAAGATTGATTTAATCATGTATTCATATCTGAAAGCTAAATTTCCCTTATGGAAAATAATATTCTCACAGGTTCCAACAATAGGGATGAGTATGCCTTTGGGAATCAATCATTCCATCTTCAGTACAGTAAAAAAAAAAAAAATCCATATTACAGATCAACCCACTTCCCATGTGATCAAATTTCTAACAATGTCCAAGCTTGACTGTCTCTGAATCTTGGAGGTCCTGTAAAAGTTTTGTAGACAGTAATGGCACATCTATGTCTGTACTTTTGCTTGAATCAGAATAAATATGCTTTCCTAGCTCATCTCTAAGTTTATCAGACAAAATTCTTTGTAGTCGTTGAAGGTTTGCCTCCTAAGTAGATAATAAAACCACATATTTTTAGTCTCCTGAGTCTATCTTGGACCGTGTGGTTTTCCTTGCTCCCTAGAATGTTGGCAAACATGGCGTACATTCTTCTTCACTTTTTTCATGAAAAAAAGAACCACTTAATAAGTAATCTTTGACAGTTTCTCCTGTTGTTTCCAGGGAAGAAATACAGTAAGGTGGAGGACATAACAGCACAAGGGAGCTTTGGTATCTCTGTCACCAGAGGAACTTGTAATCTTCTTAGCCTACTCACATATATGAGACTATTATTAAAGAAAAAAATATTATACTCTTTTCTATTAAGCCTGTTGAATTTGAGAATACTCTAGTGTAGCTTTTATCATGCCCTGAACTGATGCCATCTGACGAACACTTACTAAACACTTACTGTCTTGAGGACTTGAAATCAATGACCAAATAGTGGAAACAATTTAAATCAACAAACATAGGATCTAGTATACATTACAAGCACATCCATATATATTTCTTTTTCTGATCCCACTTGAGCTAACAAATGAAAACCTTCAGTGATTTCAATAGTGGATAAATCCCACTTTGATTTTATCCAAATGAAAAAAGAACCTAGACTTCGTTAAGTGATTGCCTCCCATAGACTCATGATCATGTACCTAACTCTACCCATTTGATTCTCAGGCCATCTGATCCTTTTTTTTCTTCCACCTTGTTGTTTTTAGTATAACACATGCCAGTTGTTGAAACAAGGATGGAAATGATATGCAAATTAAGTAATTAGAAGTAAAATTACTAAAACTATGTTCCTCAAAATTGTCCATAAATTAAAATTTATAACAGCAATTTCATAACACCTCAACCAATGGTGTAAAGACAAACATCTGTGTGTAGAAAACTCCTTGGCATGAGATGCATTGTGTGAGATATAACTTACATACCTTGACTATAACAGGAATAATTCATTAAGTATATTTAACATATACCTATATGTATACTTATGTCATTTTGTGATTATTTTTATAGATACTTGTTATTCTACAGTTACTACATTTAAAGTTTTTCATGAAATGTTTGAAAATAGTCATCAGAGAGAGCATACTAATATTTAAAAGAACAGGCTTAGATGAATGGGAAAGTGAAAACGTCAACACTCACAGTCTCCTGTTGAGTAGGTGAGAAGCTTGTTGAGCACAACTGAGGAAAGGCACAGCACGCTCACTTATCTGCCCTTTCTACAAAGGATGTTTTATGATTCATTTCATTTGTCATACTCCCAAGGAAAATGCAAATTCTGTTTCTAAGAACAGAAGTTCCTTCTGAAGAAGATTCCCCACCTATTGCTGATCACATAACTCATCATCGTTAAGCAAATTGAAATGATTTTTAAAGTAACAAGAAACAATGCACTCACACATATAATATAACACACATAGAGAGATATTCATTAAAATCTGGGTAGCAGCAGTCCAATCTTACTGATTGTCTAAGTGGAGGTGTCAGAGCTACCTGTATCAGAATTCAGAATATGTTTTCCTCTTCTGCCTATCTTTATTGGACTGTGTGGGGATGGAATTCAAGTAATTGCATATACTCACCAGAAAATAATGAGAAGCAAAAAGAGGATGATTTCAGGATAGCAGGAAATAAGAACATAAAAGTATAGTTCTGTGTTCTTGACTATAGGTCAGTCACTGCGAAAAGCTGTCAACCATGATGTGTTACCTGTGAAACTTTCCAACCTATTTCAATTAAAAAAATAACCATAATGAAAGAGTAACTGTCTAGTAGCAATTATGCTTCAATTCAGTATAATCTAGGACTGTGAACCTGCTGTCATAGCAAATCACAGGATAGAAATTTGTCCAAACTTGTTACTATTTAGGCAAAACAGATACATAACACTATGTACTTTCATAAAAGGTGATCTTATTTCCCCAGCAAGAGCCTTTATTTCAGTCTTGTGATGCCGAGGGTGGTGCAGCAGGAACAAAAAATGGCTTTAAAAGTCATGGAATGCATGTAGCCCACCAGATAACACAGCCAAAATGGGTGAACCTTAGTTGAGGCCTGACCCCAAGGACTAGTATCCCAAGGACTTTTTTTTCTCTTATGGAGTTCTGCTCTGCTTACTCACCTCATTTCCCTCTTAATGTAAGAATCATATAGATTCTAAGGGAACTTCCAGCACCTTACTGGGCAGTATCTCTGGCACTCACAATAAAAGTGAGTCTCTTTATCTCTTTAAGACATTGCTGATTAAGCAAATTAATGATCCTAGGAAGAACTTAGAAATGTGGGTTATCAGCTATAACCACTACTCTTAAAAATATTTGGTAACATGAAAACATTAGTGAAGTTAGGTTAAGATGTTTTTGCTATTTACTTTGATGTAGAAAATCTTAGGGAACAATTTGAAGTTCAGAAAGGCACATTCTTATTAGTTAAGCTAGAGACCTTGTATGGTCAGGGAACAAGAACAATGGAAGCACTGGGTGATGTGACTCTCACTGAGGCTGGTCTGGCAATGATTGATTTCTTATACTCATTTTTGCCCTCAGATTCCTGGTGATTTAATAAAAATTGTTGATGAGTAGATATGCATTCTGAGGATTTAAGGTGTATATTACTGATTTTTATATAAAAGTTTAGATTTGTGATTATTTTAAGATTCTTATATGATTACTTTTAAAGGTAACTAATAAAAGAATACTTTCTTTGTAACAGCAAATTGCTCCCTGCCAGTAAGAGAAACTGACTGACTGAGAAAACTATCTTGCTAGCTTACACTTTGCTAATCTCTGACAAGTTGCTTAGTTATGAATATACATAAGTTCTTGGAAATAATTTGTTTATTTTTTTAACCTGTACTATGTAATGTTATTTGTTGTAAAGGTATTGAGGAACACCCTGTTTTTTCATAGTCATTCATTAGAAGAAAACTAAAATGTAATCACATTGTAATTTTATACTGCTTGAAAGATTTTGCTAGGATATATAAGCTTTAGGGGAGAGAATAAAGTCAGTGGAAAATAGTTCCTTCCATCCATCGACTACGTGTATGTATGTATATATGTAAAGTTTGTGTAGAAATAAGTTGGAATGTTGTTCCTTCCACCCTCCAAGTGTGTATGTATATGTGTATGTATGTGTATGTGTGAAATGCTTGGAGCCTACTTGTTGGAATTTTGTTCCATTCACCCATGGATTATGTATGTATATGTGCATGTATGTATATGTGCATATATGTATATGTACATATATGTATATGTAAAGTGCTTGGAGCCTACTTGCTGGAGCTCTGCTCTTACCACTTAATGTATAAATGAGTATATTTCTGTCTGTGGGTCTGTATGGGAAAAATGCATGCATGTATATATGTACATATGTATGTGTATGTATTTGTGTGTATGAAGTTATTGAAGTCTGCCTTTTGCTTTATTCACTCAATGGCTATGTATATGTATAAATTTTTTCTCTTTCCTTTTCATTCTCATCAGCCCCAAGGTGTTAAAAGAGTTCAGAATTTTTCGCTGGCCACAGGGATGGTCAGCCCCAGCAAATTAAGCTTTATTCCTTCATAGAAAAGTCTACTGAGCAATTTATCTAATCACTGGCTGCTATAGTCAGCAGCCCCAATCAGTATCTGTACCAACCCCAGTCAGTGGCTCTAAGCACTGACCTTCATAGACTGCCTGCCTCAGTTTACATAGCCCACAAGTGCTAAACTGGTTATTGGCAATATTAAAGTCATGAAAATGAATGAAGAGACACATGATGTTAAGTCTCAAAGGAAGGCTCTGACCATATGGAAACTTCAGTCCTAGAAAACTATACTCTGCTCAGCCAGGCAGCATTGTGTAGCCACACTGCTATCTCTTGTCTGTGTAAACAGTAATGAGGGGATCAAGTAAACCTGAGTCCTCAAAAGTTCTATGTATTGCTAATTTATAGTAAAATACAAAAATAGGGACACAATCAAATTTTTACACTAATATTTTGGATTGCGTTATCTACTCTTGAAACAAGTTAATGTCATGTCTGAAGCTCATTCTTCATTACAATTCCTCTGTGGTCTTCTTGATTTTATCCCCCAGGCTCCAGAATTACTAGAGAGAAATGTCAAAGATGACAGTTATCTTCAATTAAGCACCCTTCTTTTTTTAAATGCAAAAAGCTTATGCCAAAAAAGGATGACAGTTTACTCATTTATTTTCTCCTGGGATCTCTGTGATGAAAAGGCTTCTGAGAGTTCAATGGTTCAGAAATCTTTAATCATACAAAAGCCCTTTCATTTATCATGGAGAATATGACACATTTGTACCCCCCACACTGCTATTTTATATCTGGTCTTGAGCCTCTATTCAAATGATGCATTTATCTGACTAAACATTCTTTGTCTGGCTGTAGATTTCTTTTTCTAAGGCATTTCCATGTGGAAAAAAAATGAACAAAACAATATTGTTAATAATATTCTTATCATTAAAAACTATTTCTACAGAGTAATTACTTTCAGTTACTCTTAAGTATGCTTATTCTAATAATCCAGTGTTTGGTCTTACCTGACTTTATAAAGTGCTCACAATGCCTACTCTTGTGACTAGCATACACAGTAGTCTCCACTTTAAAAATGGTTGCTTTGTAGTTTTCTTGTGTATGAGTCTTTTCCCACCATGGAACTACTTTTACCACTGATCCCCCATTTTTGTGCTGCTGGGGATCAAACTCACTGCTTTGCATATGCAAAGAATGTTCTCTACTACTGAGCTACATGCACAACTCTTTGCTTTGGGTCAGTGATTCACTGGTCCTGAACTCATGAACCTCCTGCCTCCCATTTTATCTTCATATCCTTAAGAGCTGATTTTATAAGCATATACTACCATATCTAGTTGATATAATAAAACAAGAAGTATAATGTAACAGTGCTACAGTAGCACCACTTGTCAAATGATCATTGAGTCAAAACTATTAAACTATCATGTTTGAAGGTAATCTTATCCAAATTATTATCATCATTTCATGCACCCAAGATGAATCAAGTATGAGAGATTACATATGAAAAAAGTAAATAGAAACAATAACTATTACATAGATTTTTGAGATAGATAGAAGCAATCTATGAATTTACTCTGCTGTTCTGCCTTAATGTTTATTCTGAAATATCAATATCAGAGGTTACTTACATGATTAAAATAAATTTTCATTCTATTTTTAGATGAAGAAAAATATAGTTATTTTAATGGATAGAATTGTATGTATACAACCTAATTTAGTAATATGGGTATACATATGGAGTGATTTCACTAATGAAGCATTTATTATATCAGATGCTTTGTCTGTGTGTTTATATGTGCAAGTAATTAGACCACCTAAAATCAACTATCCTCATCACTTTCAAATATGTATTATACTGTTAATAAATATAGTCACTGTTAAGCACATTCATACTATTCTTCATAAATGTAATTTTATGTCTTTTTACGAGTATATCCTCAGTCATACATAATCTTCTATAGCTACTTTTCTAGTTTTTGCTTCTGTGAGCTATTTTTTTTTCATACGTCAAATCATTTGGTATTTCTCATTATATCCCCATTTCATGTCATTTAATGCAATGTCCTCCAGCCTCATCCACATTTTCAAAAATGGCAAGATCTCAGTGTTATATATAAGATGTGTTTGTTTTTAATATCAATTTATATGATGGCTGACCTTTAGGCTGATTCACTATCTAGACTTTTATGAACAGTTCTGCTGCAGCAAGAATAAAAAGATATCTGGAACATAATAATTTCCTGACCTTCATATGTAAACTCATTAGGAAGGCTCTTAGGCATTGTCCTATTGCTATGAAGAGATGCCATGACCAAGGCAACTCTTATAAAAGAAAACATTTTATTGGGGGATTTACTTACAGTTTTAAAAGGTTGGACCATAATCAACAAGACAGGAGGCAAACAAGCATGGTGCTAGAGCAGAAGCTAGGAGTTTTACATCCTGATCTGCAAGCAACAGAAAAAGAGAAAGAGAGACACTGAGCCTGACATGGGCT
This sequence comes from Rhynchomys soricoides, assembly GCA_019843965.1. Lineage (NCBI taxonomy): Eukaryota > Metazoa > Chordata > Mammalia > Rodentia > Muridae > Rhynchomys > Rhynchomys soricoides. The sequence goes on from JADRCH010000102.1 coordinate 11,944,932, forward strand.
TTGGAAATCTTAAAGTAACATACACCCTACAACAATCACAATCCTTCCCAAAGATGTCTGCCAACCAAAGACCAAACATGCACACATATCAGCTTTTGAGAACCATGTCTATTCAAACCATCATAGTATGGTTTCTGGAACAGATCATGGTTCTACTTTAACGGTTTTGAAAGTAGAATCACTTCCCCACAACAACTATGCCAGTATTATTTTGCTTACTGTAACTTTGTGCAGACTTCAAATGCAATAGTACGATAGCTCTAGTTTATATTATTTCCTTGTTGCTTCCTCAGAGATTGACATTTAGAGCCCTTTGTTTTAAACTTTCTTTTTTATTGTTTGAAAACACATCATTATAATTTTTGTAGAGACTATATTAAAACTGTATGGAGTTGGGTAGCATAGATATTTTAATGATATAGATTCTTCCAACAAATGAACTGGAGATATCATTTTTAAAAATTTGTCTCTTTTTCAATTTCTTTTACAATTACTTTATAGTTTTCTATTTATTTATTTTCTATTTATTGTGCTTTCGCCTGTTTGATTTAAATTATTTATATATATTTATATTCAAATTTTATAAATGGGATTGTTTAAATTTATTTTTGCATAGTTTAATTTTATTTTAAGAGATGTAAATGATATTTGTGCATTGATTTTTATATCCTATAGCTTTATCAAGTTCATTAATTCCTTTGATATTTTGTATTCCATATTTGGAGATTTCTATATAAAAGGATACCATATGTGAACAAAGATAATGTAATGACTTCCTTTCTTCTATGCATGTTTTTATTTATTCCTCATTGGTAATTTCTCAGCCTAAGACATCTATGTTGAATAGAAATGATGGTATTGATGATGATGGGTATGGGTACTCATGATTTTGTGAAAATTATTTCAGCATTCCATAGCTAAGTATGATATTTGATGTGGCTGTGGCATATATAATTTTAATTATATTGAGACATTTTCCTTGTATATGTAATTTGTGGATATATAATTTATAATATCTTTGTACCATCCTAATTAACACCCAACTTTGGAGAATTATACATTTGTAAGAATATTTACTATTTAAAGCATTTAACAAGATATTAACATAGTCAATATATAAATTTAGTAGCTATTATTGTGGGATAAAGATAACTACTTAAATGCAAGTATCTGCTGATATTTACTACAAACCATATAAATAAGAAACAAGTACATCCCATAAGCCTAAGATTTATACTGTGACTAGGAGAAATTATATACTGCAAAGGCGGAACAACTGTCTGAAATTGATACTATGTCTTGACCTTTTCTAGAATAGATTGGCCATCAAAAAAAAAAAAAACACAAATAAAAATAATATAGAAAGTGTGGGCAATCCAGTAGATAGCATATGAACTTGGTTAAAGTTACAAACAACAATTAACTCCTTATTTTAGAAATACTGGCTATGCTAATCAGGGCAGTTCTGGAATAGACTTAACTATTTTTAAGAGGAACGAAGTTATTTATTCTGGCAATGGGTAGAAGTAAGAATTGCTTGAGAAGTTCCTGGAGGAATTTTGGAGAATATTGACAATATTATATTTTATAAATATTTCTTAGTGTTTATCAAATAGGCACCTTCATACTATATCAATTTTATCTAACAATACAAATGTTTATCCTGGTTAATAAAAAGTATGCAGAAATAGTTAAATTTCAAGTATTGATCTCAGAAAAAAATAATATATATATATATATTATATATTAATAAAATAGAATAAGCAATAGGAGAGATGACAATTTTGTCCCTAAGAATATATATTAAAATATTAATTTTAAAATTATTGATATATAAATTTTTCTCTATTATTTTCAAATTTTGTGTGTGTCTACTTTTCCACAATAAAATAGTTCTGAAAATTTCAAAGAAATACTGCTTTTTCTTCTAAATGTGCCTGTTTAAAACATAATACAGGCTTAAGCTTCCTTAAGTATGCAGGGTGAACCTGAACCAAGTCTTCTCTATAGCACTTGGCTTATGGGAAACATACAGTTTTATTAGTTTCTAAATCTGGAAAACTAGGTTAAATTTTCAAAAATATTTCACCCATGATGAGGTTAAGCCACCTTATATAAATTGTGATATCATAAAAATCTAACAACATATAAACTCACACATTTTTTATTCATTTCCATTAATATTGAATAAAAATATCCTAGAGACATTGCAGAACATGAAGAATGTTTGTTTTCTATTGACGAAAAATATCTTGTAGAGGAAAGCATTTAATTCACTTTACAGTTCATCTTTTAAGAAAAGTGAGGGCAGGAACTCAGTAGAAGAAGGTGGAGGGTGAAACTGAAGCAGAGGCATTGAAAGAGTTCTGATAACCTGAATTTCTCTCCATGTCTTGCTCAGTTTGCATTCTTATGCAATTCAGGACTATTTACTCCAGGGTTTCATTTTCCATAGTAAACTAGGCCATTCCCCCATCAATTTAAGTCAAGAAAATGCCCCACAGTCTTATCTACAGGACAACTTAATGGAAAAAATTCAGCTAAAATTTGTGCTTCTGAAATATATATGTTTTTTTTTCAAATTGACTAAAAACAACCAGCAGAATTGACACCATGTTCACTTGAAGCACAGGCACACTAATATTAAAACTAACTTTCTCTTTCTTTTTAGTACCCTAGCTTGCATGTTCATATTAATACAAATATATACAATTCAATTTGTAAAAGTTCTGTAGTATTTTTTAAAGTAACCTCTTCACACCCCCAGCCTATGTTTTCCAGTCTTGATTGCAAATACAGAGACCAGTACTGTAAGTTCTCTTTTGTTAGCACTGGCAGAAATTTAGAAGAGTGAAACTTCTTGCTAACAGATCAGCAAACTGTTTTGGAAATGATACAGCACATTAAGAAATTTATTTGAAATGGCCTCATCTGCTGGCTTACTACAATTGCGAAGCTATTAAGCCTCTTTATGTTTCTGTTACCCTCTTCGAAAGTTAAGAATTATAATAGTATCTATTTACCAAATGTGTATAGTCGACAAAAAGTGAATTAAATCCATGTGACTTGCTTAAAACAGCCTGTGGAACATGGCATATATCCAGTGAATGTTGATTATTATTATTTTGTGACTACTGAATATTTGATGAGACACCTTTTCTGCTGCAATCAAGTTAAGGACATTTTAAGTGAACTATTGCCTCTAAACAATTGAGAAAATGACCTGTTTGTCAGCAATCTGCCAGTAAATATAATTCTAGTTAAAACAGTTGAATGCAACCACAAATAAAATTAGTAATTTATGGGAAGTACATCAGATAGCTAGGCACTCAGAGACCTGGTGACCATGTGAATCCAACAATCTATGCCTATAAAAAAATCAAAACAATGTCACTAAAGCCTTAAAAGAGAGATCGACAACATGTGTTATATATCACAGAGCCAGTATCATTGACGGGGGTTCAGTATCCAAAAAGGATTCATAGGTAAACACACACACATACACACACAATACCACTACTACTAGTAGTAGTAGTGGTAAGGAAAGGTAAGAAAGCTGGGAGAAGGAAAAGGAAGTAAGATATTATGGCATGAGTATGTTCTATGTACATTGTAAGCATGTCTGGAAATATCAAAAGGAAACCCCTTCTTGTGTATGATTAACACATGCCAATAAAATATTTCTAGAGGGTGAGACAAATGGCCCAGCTTTTTCCAGCTCTTACCTTTCCTCTAAAGGACCAAACATTGGGTTTCCCAAACCCACATTGGATGGCTCAGAACCATGTGTATGTAACACTAGCTCCCAGGAAATCTGCAACTCTACTTGCCTTCACAGGCACAAACTCAAGGGCACATGAACATACATCCAAATATAAAAGGTACATCTTTAAATATATGTACTTTTAGAACAAGGCTGCACGCCATTGCCTTCTCTTTGTTAAATCCCAACAATTAAATCGTTTAGGAGATACTAAGATCAGCTTCTTAGCTTCAAAGCAGAGATCGACACTAGCTTAAACCTAAGCCACCATAGTAATTAATGTGATAAACATATAGCATAGTGTTACAGGAAAAGGATATAATTCAATAAGAGTAGGAGAAATAGTATCCATGTAGTAGATAACTAGTAAAATTCAGTGTCATGCTCAGGTTTAGGAAATGTCTTGATGCAGGAGTATCACATATGATGACAAAATTTAGACTTGGATTCTTCTCTGTATAAATACATTTGATTTTCCTCTTTAAAAATATTCAGAGTAGTTTCCTATAAATTTTGTAACTAGCATAATTCTTTAAACAAAATAAGAATATATTTTGAAATAGAGCATCTTAGTTAGGGTTTCTATTTCTGAAATAAAAAGCATGACCAAATGCAACTGGGAAGAAATAGTTTGGTTCGTCTTACAATTAGTTACATTTACTTACAATAAGTCACACTCCATCTCTGTGAGAAGGCTAGGAACTCAAGTTCGGTTCTAAAGGAAAAACCATGAAGAAATGCTATTTTCTGGCTTGCTCCTCATTACAGGATCAGTCTGCATTTCTGTATAAACCAGGATCACCTGTCCAGGGCTGGTACCACCCACAACGGGCATGGCCCTCCCATGTCAATCATTAATGAAGAAAATGTTCAACAGACTTGCCGGTAGGCCAGTCTCATGGAGGCATTTCCTCGGTTGAGTGTATTCTATCACAATAGCTCTAGCTTGTGTCAAGTAAAGAAACAATCCAACTAGAACAAATGCTGAAGAGAGAACAAGTACTGAAATGACTGATCCAAGGTGTCCTCAGAAATAATCGGAATAGCCTAGGAAACCACACTTCATGGTCAAAATAACCTATTTAGGTGCACGTAAATAAGTTCTTGGGTCATTGTTCCATGAATCTGCTTTGGAAGTGGGGACTACTCTTCTTGGAAGTGGGGACTAATCTTCCTTCTTTCTTTCTGTCACTCTTGCTCCCTTGATTAAAAGAACAGAATGGAGTGTTGTGACACATTGGGCATAGCTGCACTATGGCAGCCATGTTGATAGCCAAGGGTCCAATGAATATGGCTGGTGTGCAAGCATTATTCAAGATAAAGAAAATATTGAAACAGGAGAAGCTGAGATATCAAGAGAAGTACAAGTAAAATATCGAATGCCCAATGACAACAATATCAAAGGCAGAGTCTGCCAGGAATATGGAAATACATCAGGGCTACTTGGAAGGTCTGGGTGCACCTGGCTGTACTAAGACCACATATTTCCTCCAGAGTGTTCCTTTACATCACTGCTTAGCACAGAAGCAAGGGTTGTGTGGGTTAAAACACAGAAACACTGTGACCATTTGCTTAGCTTGGTTTGTCTTGGTGTGACCAGCATTATTCCACAGGATAGCTGACCTAAGACACTTGTAGAAAGCAGCTTTCTTTAATAAAGCAAATCAATGGCCCTCTATATATGCTTAATATGAAATTTTCCAAGTTGAGTCCTGTGGGTTCCGATTGTCTACCTTGGCCTCTCAAGGATTTTAAAATAAGAGAGGATGAATTCAAGGACAAGGCAAACCTTCTAAGTCTCAGTGGTCATACAGGTGTCTCTTATAAAAGTCAGCATGAAATTTTCTGATATTTCCACTTGTCATGCACAATGGAGTGTAAGCCTAGGGTCACAGTTCCATGCTTCACCATAAAGCTTCCATGACCAACTCAGGGGAATGGGGGATTCTTGACTTTGCAGAGAAAAGAATTTCAACATGAGCTGCTATGACATTATTGATCAGGTAATTCAGCATAGTTTTAAGTATGAGGGTTATTTGAAAGAACAAAGTTCAACAGAAGAGTAAGACTGTCCTTGAGTCAGGTCCTCAGTGTCGAGTCACACAGTAGCCATACATATGATTCTGGTAGTCCTCAAGTTACGTTTCAATAGCTTTCAAAGACCTTTGTTCAAATTTTGTTTTCAATGAAAGTATGGCTTTAGAGGTGCTGTGGATTTTGTTGTAATATGATATGACAAAAATGTGGTTTAAAAGTTTCACAGAGTGTTAAAACATTTCTTTTTTCTATAAACTTAGTTTTCTGAGAAATTGTAGGTTTCTAGATGGGAAAGGTGGAAGTCTATCCATGTTTGGCCTTAAGCATGATACACAGTTATTCTTATTTATTTATTTGTTTATTAAGAACAGCTCTGTGTAATAGTAGCATTGTTTTTATGTGGACACTTCACAAGAAATATTGATAATCCTAATGAGTATCTTTACTCTCAGCTAGCAAGAAGCTTCTGCGAGAGTCTGAGGAAAGAGCCTCCTTCCCTTCTGATGTTCCTTCAGTATTCCCCATTTATCTTGCCACAATTGTACCTAAACATAGCTGCTTCTGAAAAACTTAAAGATTCTGAGATAATCCTATATGTTTTCATTGTTGGCTTAAGTTTGCCTTTTATTGGCTTCTACCTGTCTAGAGCACTTTTGTTTTATTTGCAAAAAGTAGGCAATTTTGCTTTATAACTTTTGTTTCATTTTTAAATGTCTCTGCAAGTGTCATGCTCTCTCTGAAGTATTATGAAGAGTTTAGTGACAAAAGTAGCCTAAATTCATTTCCATATGCTTAACAAAATCACAAAGTGTTTTAAGTACAACCAATAATTGCTAGATTAACTGCAGCCACTTTCGAATGGCAGCAAACAGATCTATCACCTTCCTACCAGAAAATCACGTTCTTAGAAAAATTACTTCTCTATAATTACTTCACAAAATAATTTTTCATTTATTTCAACTTTAAAACTTAACATTTTGTATTTATAACCAAAACTATGTTTTATATAGAAGAGTAGTTCAAAGTGCATTGTTCGAAAAATATAAAGAGAAGCACTCAATATATTTATGCATAGAGACTTCAACATAACAGAAAATTTTCTTGTGATTTTGCTTTAGACTAATACTCCTTAATAACCACCATCACTTATATTCCCGTGTATATTTCTAAATAGTCTTCATATTTCCGATAGATTATGAGCTTTATAAAGCTAGATTTCTAAATATATCCTAAACATTAATTTATTTTAGAATATTTTTACTTGTTAAACAATTTCTTCATTTATACAGTATGTCTTGATCACATTCTACATTAATTTCCTTTCTCTGCTTTCTGCTTATACCTCTTAAACATCCCTCCTTTATTCTATTTCTCTCTATCTCTCTCTTTCTTTCTCTCTCCCTCTCTCTGTCTCTGTCTCTGTCTCTCTCTGTGTCTCTCTCTCTCTCTCTCTCTCTCTCTCTCTCACACACACACACACACACATACACACACACACACACACACTGACCTGGATAGTTGTGTTGTCAACTTGACATACCTGTGAGGAGGAAACCTCAACTGAAGCAGCATCTCCATCAGTCAGATTGACTAGTGATATGTCAGAGAGGAATTTTACTGATTGTTAATTTATGTATGTAAAAGGGCAGAGCATCCCTAGGCATGTGGCCTGGAATGTATAAGAAAGGTAAGTGACAGGCAATCAATAGCTACTGAGAGAGGAAGAGACAGTTTCTCCAGGAACAAGCTCCCTGATAAGTTATCTAATGCTATGTGGTCAGCTCTGAACACATGTCCAAATAACCAAATCTAAAGGGACTCAGTAGTTTCTTACATGCACATGTACATACGTACATACATACATACACACATACACACACATCTCTGTGTGTGTGTGTGTGTGTGTGTGTGTGTGTGTGTGTGTGTACACATTTAAAAAGAAGAGGTGATTAATTTGAAAGCAGTGAGATTCAGGGGGATATGGGAGGAACTGGATGGGGGACAGGAAGAGGTAAAAATGACATAAATACAATACTGAAAATTTAAATTAAAAGGCAAAAAACAAAACAAAACAAAACAGCTGAACAAGGTTCTGGAAGGAATCTGGGATCACATCACTCTGCCATGGTCATTGGTTTCAGTTCCTCCCTCTAGGTGTCTGCCTTAGCTTCCCTCCTTGATGATGGATTGAACTCTGCATGCCAAATCATTCCCTCCCTGAATATGTTTTTAGTCATGCAGTTTATCACATTAGCAGAGATCAAATGTCATCAGAATTAATAAATTAATATCAGGCTGTGATATACTGTTGGAATGAACCTGATTGTATTGTTTTTTGTGGTATGATAGCAAAAGTTTCCCAAACATTGAGAGATTAGAGTTTAGTGTGCTGTTTTGTCCTAGTTTTGATAATGACAAATGAAATGAAGAAGATGAAGGCCTGGAATAGGAAATTTCAGAGAGAAAAAAATATACCTCAGGGTCAGCACACAAAGGCAGTTATTTACAGAGGACCAAGGATACACATCAAACTAACAGCTGGAGTTGGCAAATTGTAAGAGTTTTCCACATGATACTGGTACAGAAACTATGAGTCACAGAGGGCAGTCTAGGCTTGCCACTGTTTAACAGAGTCAGAGATTTCCTTAAGAGAAGCCAGGAGACTCTAGTAGTGAAGGTGAAACTTATGTTGTAATGAAGAACTCAGCATATTGTTGATGCCAGGAAGATGGAACCACTCTCAAGGAGAGCAGCAGGGGTGCAGTGTAGCCAACCTGAGCTAGGAGGCAAGCTGCCTACGCTGTGGGTGGCAGAGATGGAGATGTGCTTACCCAAGCCCTTACAAGTCCAGAAGATCATTATCAAATTACAGATATTGTTCACTGTGATAATTATACCACCAGCGTGAGGTTAACTTTTGTTTGGTTGTAAATTTGGGTTGGTTGCTTGTAAAAGAGAAAGCATATAACTTTTGGGTTCTTTGTTGGGTTTTTTTAGATTTTTTTCACAGTTGCCCACAATTATGTATTTTAACTTTTCATAGACTGTGGGGGTTTAAAAGTTAGACTGTGTTTTATATTAATATTAACATAAGATCTTGAGGAAACAAGAAAGTTTATGGTTTGAAATATTTTGTGTCGCCGGGCAGTGGTGGCTCTCGCCTTTAATCCCAGCATTTAGGAGGCAGAGGCAGGCGGATTTCTGAGTTTGAGGCCAGCCTGGTCTACAGAGTGAGTTCCAGGACAGCCAGGGCTACACAGAGAAACCCTGTCTCAAAAAACCAAGAAAAGGAAAAAGAAATGTTTTGTGTCTTCTCTTTCTTTTGATTAGCTTAGCTAAGTGCCTGTTCATCTAACTTTTCAAAGAACCAATTACTGTTTCATGGATTCTTTGTATTCATTTTCTTGTTTGTTTCCATTTTGTTATTTTATTTCTTGCTTATATTATTATTATTTTTTGTTTGTTTGTTTGTCTCCTGACTCGGGGATTGGCTTATTTGGTTTTAGGGAAGTGATTATAGGATATATCACTACTTACTTAAGAACCCTGTGATTTCTTCATGGAAACATTTAGAGCTACAAATATTTCTTCTAGGACTGCTGGCCTTGCGTCCCACGGGTTCAAATATATTGTTTCAATTTCATGAGATTAGATTCTGGGGATAATTATATTTCCACCATAGTTTCTTGAAGGATCTGTTTTGTAATAATGTGTTGTTTTCTTTTTATTATATTTTTTATTTATTATTTACATTCCAAATGTTGCCCCCTTTTCTGGTCCCTCCTCCCAGCGTTCTTTATCCCCTTCCCCACCCCTTTACCTCTGAGAGGGTGCTTACTCACTCAGCTACCCAACCCCTTCATGCACTCACCCACCCCACTCACCCCCACAGCATCTCCTTTCCCTGGGGCATCAACTCTACGGAATTAGGCACATCCTCTCCCACTGAGGCCAGACAGGGCAGTCCTCTGCTACCTGTGCTGGTTGGGGGATTAGTCTCTGGGAGCTCTGAAGCATCCTGGTTAGTTGATAGTGTTGTTCTCCCTACAGGACTGCCATTTCAGCTCCTTCAGTCCTTCCCCTAACTCTTACATTGGGGTTCCTGACCTCAGTCCAGTGGTTGGATGTAAGTACCTACCTCTGTCTCAGTCAGATGCTGGCAGCATCTCTCAGAGGACAGTCATGCTAGGCTACTGTCTCCAAGTACAACATGGCATCAATAATAGTGTCAGAGTTTGGTGCCTGTGTGTGGGATGGATCTCAAGTTGGGCTGGATACTGGTCGGCCATTCCTTCAGTCTCTGCTCCTATTTTGTCCCTGCATTTCCTTTAGACAGGGACAATTCTGAATTTTGACCATGGATGGGTAGCCCCATCCCTTTACTGGGGGCCCTATCTATCTACTGGAGGTGATCTCTTCAGGTTCCATTTCTTCACTGTTGGGCATTTCAGCTAAGGTAATCCTCACTGAGTCCTGGGAGCCTTTCACATCCCAAGTTTCTAGGACTCTCTAGAGGGTTCCCCCAATCTCCACCCCTTACAGCTGCATATTTATATTCATTCTCCTGGCCCTCTTGGCTTCTCTCATGTGCCCCCCCAATACCTGATCCTGCCACCTTTTCCCCTTCCTCTCCCCCTTCTCTCCCAGGTTCCTCCAGCCCTCTGTCTCCAGTGATTGTTTGCTCCCCCTTCTAAGTGGGATAGAAGTATTTTTACCTGGGCTTCCATTCTTGTTAAAGTTCATATTCTCTGTGAGTTGCATCATGGGTATTCTGTATTTTTTGCCTAATATTCACTTACCATTGAGTATGTACCATGCATGTCCTTTTGGGTCTGGGTTACCCCTGCTCACGATGATATTTTCTAGTGTCCATGAATTGCATATCTTCTAGGCTTTTTCTCACTGTTTGTTATTAGTCTTATTCTACTGTGAGCAGATACAAAGGATTATGTATCTGCTCACAGTGGAATAAGGTTTTTTGTCTGGTGACTGTTAAGTCACCAGAAGTCTGACTTCATGATTTTTTTTCATGTACACATATCTCAATGTACACAATATATCTGTTTTCACATCTAAAGCATAGTTATTGTCTATTGACTAACGTTTGAAAGAAAGATGTTTAAGGTTTTAGATAGATTAAACATTATGATTTGAGTAATAACCATTATATACATGCATCATAATTATACTTGGAAAAGTGTATTTTTTTATTTTGACTTTTTATTTAATTTTTCTACCCTTCTCTCTACACTATTCAATTCCCCCTTGTTCTCCCTCTCAAATTCATTACCTCTTCTTTAATTTACATATATTTTCATTTATATATTTATTTTATATTATATATGACATATTTCTAAATATAGAAATAATAATATATAAAATGGCTTATATATATATGTGTGTGTGTGTGTGTTTATGTGTATGTGTATGTGTATGTGTCTGTCTATGTCTGCGTGTCTTTACGTTTGTGTGTGTGTGGTATGTGTGCTTTTGTGCATCCTCCTGTGTCCATTTGGTGTTGTTCATGAGTATATGTGTATATTTGTGTACTAATTTTGGAACTGGATACCTATAAGGGAGCTCATCCCTGTAACAAACTGATAAGCCTTCTCTCCACAACCATTAATTGGCTGTAGGTTTTCATCTAGGGATAGGGCCTGTGAGGTTTTTCCTAATGCTCTTTGTATCTCATTTAGTGTTGTCATAGTAAATGTCATGTTTAGACATTTAGGCTAGTATGTTGAGATTTCATGAATGCAGATTCCATGTCAAATATAGAATACATTGGAGCTGGAGAGATGGCTCAGCATTTAAGAGCACTAACTGATCTTCCATATGTTCAACTCCCAGCAACCACATGGTGGTTCACAACCATCTGTAATGGGATCTAATGCCTTCTTCTGGTGTGTCTGAAGACAGCTACAGTGTACTCATATAAATAAAATATAAAATAAATAATCTTTAAAATATACATATACAGAAGATATTTTCCAGCAGACATTCTAGTCCTCTTATACCCTTTCTGCACCTCTTCTGTGATGCTCAGTCAGCTCTGGGTATAGGTGTTGCTTTACAGATGTGCCATTTGGGGTCGGACAACTGATGATCTGTTCTTTTCATTCTGAGCTGTTGTGAATGTCTGTAATCATCTCCATCTGATGCTAAAAGAACCTTTGTTGATGAGGAGTGGGAGCTATGTCTAACTCTCAGTATTACCACCAAGGATAAATGGTCTAACTTTTCATTGTTGTAGTCTATAAGATTTAAAATTTCACAGGACAATTGATTATTTTTCCCCTTATTTAATTTATTTAGCTCATTTAGATGCTATGAGAGCTAGTTATCAGAGAAAAGGCTTCCAGGTTACTTTACTTATACCTCCAGGTCCTGTTTCTGAATTGCATGGTATCTTCAATAGGGTCTTATTTTTAAGTTTTGGGAGAAAATGACACTGGCAATCATTTACATTTGGTGGGGAGGGGTGGGATAGGGGTTCCGTTCAACTACTTTGACCAACAACTCCAAGGGAGTTTTCCATGCCTGACACTGGGGATTTTGCTAGAGAGTGTAATGGTTTGGGGTGGCAGGATAATCACCCCATATTATGTAGTTGGGTAACATGAATATATATATATATATATTCTCATATCTAATTTCCTACATTTTTAATCATTTATGGTGTTAGTTATTTCACCTCCTTCCCCTCAATTTATATTATCCTCTCTGCTGCCTCCCCAGTTAGAGTGCCTTCTTCCTTTTCCCAATGTCTCCTTCATGATATCAATGTCCTACTCTATTTTTCTGTAATGATTTCCTATGATTTCTCATTTTTTTTTCTATTTGCATTGATCATTCCAGGTTACATATTCATTTAAAGATTCAGAGTTAGTATCCAAAGATAAACAAAATGCAGTGCTTGGATTCTGGTTCTGAGTTTTTTGATTTAGTAAAATAGTTTATTTCTACCCATTCACCTTTTGGTTGTGTTATTTCATTTCACTTTACAGGTATGTATAAGTACTACATGCTCATCATATACTCATCTGTGTAAAGACATGTATTTATTTCCATTTTCTAGCTATTGTGAGTAAATATGCCAATGAGTATGTCTAAGCAAAGAAGCTATGGAGTAGCATGTTAAGTTTAGTGGGCATGTGCTAATGCGTTGCCTAGCTACATCACATGATATATTTAGGTTTAGCTGTTTGAGAATTCTTCAAACTGATTTCCACAGCATCTACAACAGTTTTCAGTACCTCCCACATGCTTGCTGGGATTCGTTATCAGTTGTTTTCCCCATCCTGCATATTCTAACATGGATAAAATGCAATTTTAATGTAGTTTTAATTCTCACTTTCTCCTAACTAATGATTTTACAAACATAATTCTTATCCATTTTTGTTTCTATTTTTTCTGAACACTGTGTTAATATTTGTAGCCCATTTGGTAAATGAGTCATATTATTTTCTTGAATCTTGGTTTGTGGTAGTGATGTGTAATCTGGATAGCAATTCTCTAGGAGGTATATAGATGTGTAGATGGCAAAATTCACTCTTAGTCTATTGAAATTCTCTGCACTCACTTTTTAAACATTTTTGGCTGTACAAAGAGGTTTTAGTGAAGACATATGTCAATCTAGAAGAAGTGGATTAGTTTTAGAATTCATCCAAACTACCAAAGTTACAATAAGAAGATATCCACAACTTAAATAAACCCATAACAAATGAAGAGATAAAGGTAGTAATAAAAAGGAATTCAGCTAAATAAATCCATGCGCAGATGAGTTCACAGCAGAATTTTACCAGATTTTCAAATATCTAAAGTCAATCCTTTTTAAAAAGTATGTCTTAGTCAGGGCTTCTATTCCTGCACAAATATCATGACCAGCATGCAAGCTGGGGAGGAAAGGGTTTATTGAGCTTACACTTCCAATTGCTGTTCATCACGAAAGGAAGTCAGGACTGGAACTCAAGCAGGGCAGGAAGCAGGAGCTGATGCAGAGGCCATGGAGGGATGTTCCTTATTGGCTTGCTTGCTTCTCCTGGCTTGCTCAGCCTGCTATAGAACCCAAGACTACCAGCCCACAGATGGTACCACCCACAAGGGGCCTTCCCCCTTGATCACTAATTGAGAAAATGACTTACCACTGGATCTTATAGAGGCATTTTCTCAACTGAAACTCCTTTCTCTGTGATAACTTCACCTTGTGTTAAGTTGACACACAAAACTAGCCAGTACAAAGTATTTTTATGAAATAGAAACACGAAGAACATATGCAAACTCATTCTGCAAAGTCAGTATTACTCTAATGATGCAACAACAATCAAGTTGGCTTTGTTTCAGAGATTCAGAGATGTTTCAATACTCATATGCCAATAAATACAATAAATCATATAAATGGACTTAAATACAACTGGCACATGAACCATCTCAATAGAGTCAGAAAAGACCTTTTGACAAAATCTAATATGCATTCATGAATAAAATCCTAGAGAATAAGATTGGAAGGAACATGATTCAACATTATAGAGGTTACCTGTGACAAACACACAGCTAGCATTATCCTTAATGGCAAAACCTTAAAGGACCCTATTGAAATCAGGCATAAGATAGGCTGTCCATTAGTTTAGGTCTCTTTCAGTTTAATCATTAAGCCCTCTGCTAAAGCACTAAAGGCAGTGGCTCTCAACCTGTACGTCCTGACCCTTTTGGAAGTCAGATATCCTGTGTATCAGATATTTATTTTATAATTCATACAAGTAGTAAAACTACTATTATTAAATAGCAAGTATGATTGGAGGATCACTACAACTTGAGGATCTGTATGAAAAAGTCATAGCATTAGGAAGGTTGCAGTGACTTAAGGCAAGATGAGGAAATCAACATGATACAAGCAGAAGAGATTAGATTATCCCTATTTGCAGAAGTTGTAATAATACATGTATGAGGTTCCAAAAATTCGACCAGAAAGGTTTTAGAAGTGATCACCACCTTCAGCAATGTCTCAAGATTTGAAAATCAACTAAAAAAACTCAGTAGCTTTTTATATAACAATTCCAAGCACACTGAGATAAAGATCATGGAAACACTACCACTCACAGTAGTCTTTAAAACCAAAATAAGTAAAATATCAGGAAATAAATCTAGCAAGAAAATGGAAGACCCCTACAATGAAAAAGATCGTGGGAGACACTAGAAGATGAAAGACCTCCGTGCTAATGATAAGTTAGTAGAATTGACCGTGAAGACAATCATTCAAACAAAAAATAATTTCTAATTCAGTGCATAGCCAGCATAAATACACTTGACATTCTTCACAGAAATACAAAAACCTCAAATCTATATAGAATGAAGAAGGACTCTGGATATCCAAAGCAACCTTTAGCAAAGTAAATAATGCTGCAGGGATTACCATTACCTATTTGAAATCTGTATAATTGAACTATGACAATAGAAACCTATGCTACAGGTTCTAAGACAGACATTTTGACCAATGAAACAAGATGGAAGATTCAAACAAGTATATATGAAGCTACAGCTACCTGCTATTTGACAAAGACACTGAAAATGTATACTTAGAGACAGGAAGCATCTTTCATAAGTAGGTAAATATATGTCAGTATTCAAGGATGAAATTAAGTCAATATCTTTCACCCCACACAAAAATCAACCCCAAGTGGGGTCCACAATGGAAAACTGAAGCATTGAAATTCCTACAAGAAAACATACTTAGGACCTTGTAAGAAACAGGTATAGGAATAGACTTTGTGACTAAGACTTCATACACCCAGGAATTAATGTGTACAATTGGCAAATGATAGTCCATATACTAATTTCTCTCACCCTCTTTCAGTATCAAGGCTTCTAGTCAGCTAATTCCCCTCTAAGTTCCAGAGTAACAGTGTTATGTAATAATTGGTTGCTGATGTAGCTCCATAACCTTGCACTATGACTTAAAACTTTGCATGATACAAACTTGGCTCTAAGGAGATAATTTTTAAATGAAAATGCATAATCAAAATGATAATAACAAGTGACTGAAGTTTTGTTTTTCTCCAGGAGTTTGGTTGTAAGGAAGATAATCCCTTGTCCTATTTAATGTACAAAGCTATCCCTAATGAACGTTTAAGCAAATGAATGCTAAATACAAATGAATTGCCTGCAATGCCCAAACATTAGAATACCCACTTGGGTTATATCTTAATGAAATCTCAAAGAAAACTAGTTTAAAAACTAATTGAAATGATTTTAATTGGCCCATCTATTTTGTTCCTTGTCAGAGAATGCATTTAAGTATTTAAAAACATTTAAATTAAGGTTATATTAGATAGTTTAGGCTAGCTATAATTATCAATTTTTCTTCTGTTGACATAAAAATCACAAATCTCACCTCAAAGAGTATAGGAGAGAGGTTCTTCTGGAGGCAAATATAAGTCACGATACCCTAGGAACAGGGATTCA
Organism: Rhynchomys soricoides; assembly: GCA_019843965.1. Classification (NCBI taxonomy): domain Eukaryota; kingdom Metazoa; phylum Chordata; class Mammalia; order Rodentia; family Muridae; genus Rhynchomys; species Rhynchomys soricoides. The sequence continues at coordinate 11,961,193 of JADRCH010000102.1, forward strand.
GGTTATTGCAAATATAAGAATGCACCATAGAAAAGGGCTCACTAAGTTCTTATAGAAACAGGATGAAATAAAATGATAAATCAAAGCACCTTTGATGTACATGGGTAGAGGCATCAAATAGGTGGTTTCAGCAAAATGGGGAAATCTGCCATAAGCCTTAGATACTGCTGAGCAACATTATTAGCTTTTGAATAGGAGATAGCAATCTGTGAACACATCTCTTACCTTGAGAGAATAAGAAATAGTTCATTCTAGAGCCAAATTCAGTATACCATGGCCTAGAAACACAGATTTAGGTTACCCAAAATTCCATGTACTGACTTCGATGAAGGTTTTTATAGTAATAAAGGAAAGAAACTCATAAATTAAAGTACTTTGCAAATATTTGGTGCATGGATGATAACAAACCAGAGAAATCTCTACCATATGCTTCTCATAATACCTCAGAATACTCAGCCTTTCAGTTATGGAATATGCTAATATTTTGTTAAGCTAATACACCTCAAAAGTTAGTTACAAGGAAATTAGATCAAACACCAAGGCAAAGAAAGAAAGACACTATTATGAGGGCCAAAGTTAGTACAAAATAAATTGTAATTAGATATTGGACCTGCAATAATACAATTCCACAATCACAGATGTTATATAATCAGTCAGTGAATCTCATAGAATCTTAAACCAAAATGAGGGTTTTGTGTTTTCTGGGAGATTTCAGTTTACACAAGGAAAGGCTTTCTTTTTCTTTATGGAATGCTAGAGGATGTCCTTTCATTTAGCTTGATTGACATGTGCCTTTTCCAGGCAGTCTGTGTACTTTGCTTCTTTTGGGCTGATCTCTGTTTCTTCTTGTTATCTCACCCGGCCTTTGCCTCTTCTAGGTAGCTCATCATGTCTCTGTTTCTAACTTGCCTGAGAGTCTCTGTCAAGATTCCTTACACCTTCTGTATGCCTGGGGAGGGTGGGGTTTAGTACATCCAGTTAATTTAACTGCTCCCTGAAGTTCAATTATAATCTTTGTATTATTTATTTCCTGAGCTGAAGAAGCTTACCTGTAAGATGGGATGTTTCACCTTACGTTAGGTCCTAAAGCTTAGAACATCCTGTTTATTCACAGCCCAGTAAACATCCTATGTCTTAATGAGCTTCTTAGACAGAAGGTTCTAATCTTGGAGAAAACTCCTATACAATAAAGGGTATAAATGTAAGGGTGTGTAGGAGGATGGGGTGGTGTGTGTATGTGTGTGTGTGTGTGTTTGTGTGTGTGTAGAATCAACAAATGTATTTAAAAATATAAAGAAATATAATACTGCATATTTTATTAAAATTAAATTAGTATCTTAAAATTACAAAAATAATCATGACAAAAGTAAATGGTGAATTGATTCTAACAACAAAATTTACAGCCAAGGTTTGTCTAGTCATATTCAGACTACCTCCTACCTTGGAGGAGAAAGAGAGTCTGTGTCTGTAGTGTATACCAATTTACCCTCAAAGTCAGAGGAGTGTAAGTGATGACGTAGACTGATCATTGTCTTTCACTGATGAGAGAAATAAGCCCCTGGAATGATGAATTGTCTTTTCCCAAAGTAGTTAATGGCAAATCTGTCACTTAGATCAACAAAATGGTTGTATAAATGCCAGTTGGAGGTATTGTCTGGCTTATTAGGAGAATACTTCTGCCCATTATTCTTTGCTCAGAATATTGAAATGTCTGTTCCCAGAGCATATCTGCTTTATTTTCACAGCATAGCCCACAAACAAGAGTTTCTCCAAAACAAATGGATAAAGGGTGAACCGGGCATGTTCTCAGTAGGGAAATGTGCAAATCACTGCTGCATGGAAATCTTAGCCTTAGGCTTTCTTAGGATGCTCAACAAGTGAACAGAACATCCTCTGAAGACAAGATTCTGTTTATATGCTGTCCTTTATGCATTCATTTTGGCTGGCATTATTCAAAATGACACATTTACAGTTTAGTTACTTGGACTGTTTGCCCAGTTTTCAAAGCCTTAAGCTTTCAGGAAAAAATGTAAAGAAGTGATCGGAAGTCCTAAGATCAAAGCAAAAGTTCTCAAATGTGTTTCTTAAAAACAATACAAAACAAAAACAAAAATCAACTTTTTCATTTTCAATCATGAAATGTTCCGCAAGACCATGGCTCTTGGGACTATCTGTTCTTTGCCATCATCAAAAGAAACAAAAATATATCATTAGAATGACAATGTTCAAAAGAATTTAATACTCCCATGTGGTAGGTTAAATGTACACACACACACACACACACACACACACACACACACACACAAATATAAATAAGAGGGATATTAAGCAAGATATCAAACAATTGATAAAATAAGAATAACTTCAGGGAGTGAAGAGGAGGTAGACATTCTAGAGAAAGGTACCTGAGTGCAGGTAACCAGCCACATGGTAGAATGTAGGTTAAAATAAGTAACAATGTTCTGCCAAAGACTTTTTCCCCCTCTCCGTGTGTGTGTGTGTGTGTGTGTGTGTGTGTGTGTGTGTGCTTTCCTGAAATAGAACTGCATATTAGAGTCTACACTTCAAGGCAGAAGAATCAGAGCAGGTTAGAATCCCCCAATATTCTCATACATCCTTCACCAGCAATCCTAGAGAGTGAACACACAGCCATGTCCAGTGGCATGATGATCGCTGAGGTGGGCCTGAGAAAATTGTGCATTAATCTTTAAATTTTGATTTCTCTTCTTTCAAGGGTATTTGGATTGCAAAATTAGGAAATGAGCTTTAAATTCTATGAACACTGTCTTGTGAAAGAGGGAATGCTCAATAAATGTTAGGCAATGATATTATCCTCTATGTCAGTGTATACCTTGAGATAAGTATGTGCTTATGTTAAGAAATAACTTGTAGAAAATCCAAGCTTAAGACTAAGTTTCCATGAAAACACTAACTTCAATGGATACATGATTCCAGGATATCTCTTTCCTGGTTACACAAAACAGAAAATGAATATGTAATAGATATTAGTAACAAATTGAAAATCCCTTGTTCAATCAAGACATATTCTCTTTCAATAGATTTTTTTAAAAATTCTCTCTATTTTCTCTAGTTATTTTTATATGATTTACTGTTCATAAGAGGTATGGGAAAGAAAATGAGTGGAAAATATGAAAGTCATAGTATGCTATTTAGAAACGAACTGGATAAGACTCTTAAATTATCTTTCTACCACAAAGAAAGTATACTTACTCCCCAAACACTAAAACTATCTTTAACATGCAAATGGAATCTTTTTTCAAATAATGGAAACCAGGTTAAATTCTATACAATCTTGTATTTACACAATAACAGCAATATTACTCGTTCAGCCAGAAATGGTATAGCTCTATGAGGGTATTTGTTTGTTTGTTTCACAGAAATATTAAGAATTTGACTAATATATGAAATAGGCAGTAAATTCGAAAAATGTAAGCCTATAAAACCCTCATTTATTGAGAGTATTGTGACACGATTAATCGTATCATATTAAAGTTATATGTAAACATGTGTATTTATGTGTAATCATAACTTATTCAAATTACAATCAAGCACATTTACATATATATATATATATATATATATATATATATATATATATATATACTGAAAACATATACATACTTTTCCCAGGTACATACATTTTTTCCTTAAGCTTTTATTTGAGTATAAGCATATTTCAAGCTCTCTACTTGACTGCTAGATAATAATATAACTTGTATTTATTTAGTTCTCTCTATTTAAAATAATTGAAAGGAGGACCTAAAATGGATTAACAGATTTAGTAGCTAGAATATCCTTAAGAGATTATAAAATTTGCCCAAGTCACAGGAAAATAAATCAAAGTTTAATGACAGTAAATAAGTTGTTCAAATTCATTTGTTTATCATTTATTATCCAGGGTTTGGCGCCCACCTTTACTAAAAATCCAACCAAACCAATACTGTGGACACTAAATATCACTAAAATCGTTTTCTGAAAGTCAATTTAGGAAAAATAGAGCATTCATCAAAAATGTACCTTTTTATCCCAAAAGAAATTTCCTAAGAAGAAAGATTTTCTTTCAGATGAAAAATGTAAGAAAATAAAATGTTAAGATTTATATACTGCATTATGAATATGAACACATTTTCTTTAAAAAAATGTAATAGCTATTTTCCAGAGGTCAGATTATAAAGAATAAATTTAGGGTCTAGGAGTAAAATTACCACTTGACTCAATGTCAGATAAAGATAATACAGAAGGGTTATAGAGTGGCTTAAGGAGTATTGTTGGGGGGTGGGGGGAGAACCTGTGCTTTATACCAAGCTCAGACTATCAGAAACATCTAAGAGTATATATAAATTATTAGTAGCATCTAAGACTGATACATATATAATACATAGATATATACATACACACATATATGTCAGTGTATATGTGTATATGTATATGTATATACATCATGCATGCTAAATGTTTCTAAATGGTTATTGGGGCCCATACCATGTCTTCTCACCCTAAAACCTAAACTGCCAGATATCCAGATATGATCTCTCATCTATTTCTTTGTTGCACCATCATGGACTCTAAACCTGGGAGACTATATGCCAAATGCTTTCTTTTATAAGTTACCTTGGCCATTGTGTTTTTTCACAGCAATAATAAAGTAAATAAGACACGCTGGTCAAACATCACAGTACTTTGTGGGTTTGTGGCACAATTGAGACATGTAGAATTCTTTTTTCCCCCCATTGGATATTTTCTTTATTTGCATTTCAAATGTTATTCTCTTTCCTGGATCACCCCTGGAAACCCACTATCTCATCCCCCTCCCCCTGCTTCTATGAGACTGTAACCCCATCCACTCCCACCTCCCTGCCCTGGCATTTCCCTATACTGGGGCATCCATCTAGCCTTCACAGGATCAAGAGCATCTCCTCCCATTGATGCCTGACAAGGCCATCCTCTGTTACATACACAGCTGGAGAAATAGGTCCCTCCATGTTTACTCTTTGGTTGATGGCTTAGTCCCTGGGAGCTCTTGGGGAGTCTGGTTGTTTGATATTATTGTTCTTCCTATGGGGTTGCAAACTCCTTCAGCTCCTTCTGATTAGGTTGATAATGGCTGGCATGGAGAACCTTGCCTTTATATTCCACTGCCAGACTATGAAAGAAGCTAGGTTGGAGACTGACTACAAATGCTAGGGTTAGGAAGTTTCCCAAAGCACAAACAAGTGAGGGAGGCTTTGGGCCACATTTGAATATGCCTGTTGTTTTCCTTCTGAGATCTTTGTGACAGTGGCTCTCTGAAACATGTGTCCTTCAGGCTGCAGAACAACCAGTGTAGGTATTGTCACTTTGCTTGATTTGGATTCAGGGAAATTCCATGGTTCATCTTTATAAACAGAATTACTGGTTTGCTATATACAACAATTCATTCACATATTATTTCACTTAATATGAGACTCACTCCTGTGATGTCAAAAGAGACTGTTTTTCTGTTTTCTCAGTACATTAGAAAATGCAAAGTTTAGGACAAAGGTCCAAGAGTCAGTCTCAATTCGCACACATCTAACACCTAACCTGATCCTCATTAGATGACATATGCAGTTTGTCATAAGCTAACCTCTGATTATCCATTCACCAAAAGACATTCACCTGTTTCATAAAATTAAAAAAAAAAAAAAATCTGCCTGTTCTCTCTTTGTACGTAAGTTTTCCTCTGATGTCTGCTTACCAGGATGTACCTACACAGAGAGCGGGCCTCTGTAGAAGAGGTCTTTCCCACTCACTCCCAAATCCTTGATGGACCCATCTCTCATGTCTTCTCAGAAAGGTACAGTGCAACTTGTTCTTGAAACTTTCATTATTTCTCTCTGGCATTTCCTTACTCAGCTTCCATTGTTACTAGTGATTGTAACAATGGTTTAAATGTTCTTTCAAACACTCATTGTTTCTTTTTCTTATTTCCTTAGATCTGTTGTTTGTTACTAACTGTGAAGAAACAACAGGATTTGTTGTTGTTGTTGTTGTTTTATGAGGCAGGATCTCACTGCATAGTCCTTGGTGGCATGCCGAGAACTCGATTTGTAGACCAGGCTTGCCTTGAACTCACAGAAATTGGCCTGCCTCTGCTTCCTGAATGGTTTAGTTAAAGAAATGGTGTTACCATGCCTTACAGATTTGTTTGTTGTTTGATTGCTTTTAATGAGAGAAGATACAGGTCTCTTTTCTGTAATTTCTATAACAGCCTTTCTTACTCTCTTACCAGGGCCTTATTCCTCCTTCCACCATTTTATCTCACCCACAGATTGAATGTTTGAATATGCTTAGTCTTGAGATATTTGGGGACTTTTATTAATTTTTCCTGTCCCTTTACGGTAGTGACCAGGAAAGAATAATATGAAAAAGCTAGCTGTTCTGAATGTAAGCTTGTAAATAGTTCGGATGTATCACATTCAAATGAGCTAATGTTCTGAGTCAGATAACCAAGTTTCCAAAAGTAGGTCAGGATGCTACTCTCTGAGGATGAGGGAAGAGACTCTCTGACTAAATAGGCTTCCTTGACCAGTACAAAACTCTCAGATAGGAAATATCCACTCTATTCACTAAAATGGAGCTCGATGGAATATCATGGTTAAAATAAAAAGGTAAACATTCCACAAAAATACAATATTTGATCACTAAAAATCAATAGACACACTTGATTTAAAATTATAATTCAAAAATTGTTTCATTACATAAAATAAACAGTTCTAATATTTGGACATGAATGTATTACTGCTGATTCACTTCCCTACAGGGAGGTGACCACTTATCACCTTTGTCTAAATCTGACTTTAAACCTGGAATAATTGGGTAACTTTTCTCATAACCAACTATAGTCAGCAATCTTGCTTAAGTTATATGACACCACCAAATTCTGTTCTGGGTAAAGGGAAGAGAAAAGTCAGCTTATTGAGCTACATAAATATATGAAAATACAAAAAAGGGAGATCGTAACGATAAACAATTGGTGGTAGCTATTATTAATTAAAATAACATCTCATAATGACTTAATTCTGTGTTCTTTCTACTTTGTCTCATGTAATTATGAATAACAAGTTTTCAAGGTAGGATACATTGTTATGCCTGTTTTGTAGGACTTTAATAAAACTGATACACAGAAGAGCTAAAGGAACACTCAGTGATTTAAGCAGCCTGGATCCAGACCTCCACATGTTATTGCATGTTGCTGCCCTTTGCTCCATGTTGGTTCAGAGCATGTCTCAAACTCAAATGCTCAGATCAGTAAGAAGATCTCAACCAGCTGATGACATCTAGGACTTACCATCTTTATTACTTGCCTGACAGCCTTAAGCTGCTATTATGTGAGATAACCTGGCTCATTTCTTAATAAAGCAGCCTGAGATTTTATTCCAGGTAACATCAGACCAGAGGTCTCATGGCTATTGGTATTACATTATGATTATAAGCAGTTTGTTCCTGCATAAAATAGTTTAATAAATATTTAATGAGTCTATATAACTTACATGGACCTACTCTATCTTTCACCCTGCTATGCCAGAATCCTTAAATTTTGGCCATGATTTCCTGAGAATCCTGAATGTGGTAACTGTTGATCACTACTAGGTTCCAAACTCTCATCAACAATATAAAATTACTATTGGAGGCATATCTATGAAAGACTCTCCCTCATTCTGTGCCAGTGCTCCTGAACATATATACAGACTGTAAGGAAAATAGCAAAGCATGTTGGTGGTATGTTTGCATACTGTACCATATACTTGTGTGTGTCATATCTGTGTGTTTAATAAACAATTATGCCAACCAACAAAGGCAGCTGCATCTGGTTCCTGACACATTAGGTAAAATATGTTAATCTCATAGGCATTTGATTACTGTTTAGCATCTTTCACTGTGAAGAAACCTACTGGTAAGACTCACTCTAATATAATGATCTACATGATCACTCCAAAAGAAGATTCATAGAAAAGGAAATCCATGTCTAGGACAAACATTTCTTTTGTAAAGACAAATAGTGCCAGGAAAAAGATGGGAGGGCCTGCCACCAATGACCAATTTGTTCTAGGAAACTTAGGACACCATGTGAAGGTTGCAACTGGATATTGCTTGTAACACTTGCAGAATTTAGGATCAGCACACCCCTACAGGAAAAGTGAATAAAGATCTGACTTCCATGCTGTGACTCTTGCCCTCAGGGAACATTTCTCCTAGGTAGGCACAGGTGGATTATTGCTAAGTATGTTAATACTGTATGTATTACTGCAACTATAATTTGGGTGAAATTTTCCCAGTGGCTCTAAGAGAACACATTCATACAGTTGGAAAAAGGAGATAATAAAAATTTAATAAACAGCCACATTCAATATAACCATTCTTACTCGTTCACTAAGCAATGATTATAGATTCTGAATGGACTGAAAAGTGTAAGTAACTTTATATATTTATAGTTTATAATATAAAACAGGTATACTTTATGGATTCAGATTGGGTTAAGCTATGGTAATTATCTCTATACAAATGCTTATGCTTCTATATTATTTTGATTTGCATATTGTGACAAAATACACATTGATTGAAAGATTACAGGAAATTACTGTGATTTTTAAATGAAAAAGAAATCAGAGCAGAGATAATAAAATCATTTTCTTCACTCAAGTATAAGCCCCTTGAAATATACTAATATGTTTCATTACACTTAATCTTCAGTGTTATTTGGTAATTATACAGCAAATTATCTATTCTTTTCTAGACTGTACTAAACAGTTAATAAAAATTTAAACACTAACATCAAATGGCTTATTTTAATAATATTTCTCTAATCCCTATCTAACAGTAATTAAGCATTTATTTCATTAAAGCTCTGTGAAAAACAATATTGCACTTCCTTTCTAAGCCTGTATGTGTACACATGCCCATTAAGGTGGTTTGTCTTTTCTTTAGCATACTTTATTGTGGTGATGTTCTGAGATGAGAGACTTGTGGAAATAATTGCACTTAAAAGGCCAGGTCTTGCCATCAGTTATTCCCCATATTAGAAACATCCAGACCAAACCAGAGCTTGAATCTTGGCCACAGGTGATGTAGTTCAGAACGGATGAAGAAAAAGATGGAAGAAGGAAGGAAAGAAGGTGGAGGTATGAACTGAAGAAAGAAAGAAGGGGGAACAATAAAATAGTGTCTCTCATTATACTGGTTCATGCCAGTACATTAAGGCTGTATAATCTGTCTGAGCTTTATCGCTTTATCATAAGACAAATAGACCACTAAGCTCTTGTATCACCATCATTGGAGGAAAATAATTTTAGGAGGTACTGTTTTTAAAGTACACAGTTGGATTTAAAATAAATTAAATGTAATGTTTCATTGAGGTTAGATAAGAATTAAATGTTCTTTTTATTAATATTAGTTGACAGCCTAGCAAGGACTCTTTTAATGTATTACACTAAACTTTTCAAGAGCGTGGTTGAGATGAGATCTAATGACTGACAAGGAACTGTGGAGTTGTTTTGCATCTTCAGGATTTATATGGGAAAACAAGCCACAACCAACCAAACCAAAAAACAAACAAACAAACAAACAAAACAAGACAAAACAAAACAAAATCCAGCAACAACAAAACACTTAGAACCAAACACTTCATAGGAAAACCTGCTAGCCTAAGTACAAACAGAGCAAGACTGAATGTGAGAGGCAGGGACATCTCTGTGATAACCTTTTTTATAGTAGTACTGAGATTATAAATACAGTTGGTCTTGGGAATTCATTAATTAGAAAATATCAAGAGCATCTATAGATCAGAAAGTTAGTGTGAGACTTTTCCTAACTTCTGAGACCTTGGTGAGGGCTACCTGTAGAATTAGCGTCTGTGAATACATTTCTCACTAGGAAAGCAAGAGAACTGGAAAGGAAGCTGACGAAACCCTACTACCTACCCAATCCCTTGATTCCCATACCTGGTTCATCTATTCCTCTATTCAGTGTGTGCATACCTGGTTCATCTATTCCTCTATTCAGTGTGTGCATACCTTGTTCATCTATTTCTCTATTCAGTGTGTGATATTTTATGACAAAGCAATGTTGAAATCACACTCTGTTTTTGGTTTGAAGAATTACTAATAAGACAACCATCCCAGAAACATTGAATGCAATTACAGTTGGAATGTAAGGTACATATTAGGTATAGATTTGTCCCGTAGAGGAAGAAGTCTCACTGGTTCCTGAAGATATTAAGAATCTTTAAAACTAGAACAAACCCCAAACAACACATACTTATTTAATCTGTATTTCTTTCTTTTATTGAAAAGAGATTCTCTCTTACAGAATATATCCTGAGTATAATTTTCCCTCCGCTGAGTTCCTCATCTCCTTTCTCCTCAGGATCCATTTCTTTTCTGTATCTCATTAAAAAAAAACAAAAACAAAAACAAACAAATTTTAAGTGATAACAACCAACATTACAAAATAAAATATAATAAGATGAAACAAAATTATCATATCTACCATATCAAAGTTAGACACATCAACCCAACAGGACAAGAATTTCAAGGGCAGACACAAGAGTCAGAGATCCACTCATTTTCACAGTCAGAAGTCACGTAAAAATAAGCTAATATCTATAATATATATGCATAGAAACTGTTGCAGACCCATGTAGGCCCAATTGCTTCAGTCTCTGTGAACTCATATGTGCTTTGCTTAGATGATTCTGATGGCAGCGTTGTTCTCCTAGTGTGCTCGAACCCTTCTGATTCTCAGGATCTTTAGAGTGCTCTTCTGCAAAATTCCCTGGAGTCAGAGGGAAGGGATTTTGATGGAGAACTCCCATTTCGACACTATCCACATAATATTTGGCTGTGGGTTGCTGCATATGTTCCCATCTGCTGCCAGAAGAACCCTTTCCAAAGATGACTAGATAAGGCACTGATTTATGAGTCTAGCAGCATTAGGATAAGAATCATTTTATTACTTTTTATCTTTTTAAACCATTCATGTTTGGTTTTATCCTAGGACTCTGGGTTATTTAGTTTCTGGTTCTTAGTTTTCCATGCAGTATCAGTAGTGGGTTCCATCTATTGAGTAGGTCTTACATAAATTCAGACATGGGTTGGCTACTCCCATAATTTCTGTGATACGATTGCCCTAGCAGATTATGCAGGCAGGACAGACTACAAGTCAAAGGTCTTGTGGCTGGGTTGGTGTCCATATTTAATTTTTAGTAGTCGGCAAAGTATCTTCAAACAACAAAGAGACTAGAATATAGGTGTTAGAACTCCACATAGCCACCAGCTCAACTTCTCCATCTCCAATGAGTTGTATGGGTGTTGCCCTCCACAATGGGGCCCTACTGTCAATCTGCAGATAAGAACTTTTGTCTTAGCAATATCTTGGATTGTTTTGGGAACTTCCATGGGACTTCTCCAGACTCTTTGGCCAACACCTCAATTGAATACAGCCTGGTCTGGCCACTGGAAGGCTTATAAGAGATGGCCAACTGTGACTCCATATCACCTATCATTAGGAATTCTCAATAATATCACCTTCAAAGATTCCAGAACGTTTCTACTGCCATTTGTTTTTCAAATCATCTCCCAAACGCTTCTCTCCATTCCACCCATCTCTTCCTACACTATCATCTTTTATCCCAAACCCTTCCCCATCTGATCTGCCACTTCTGTTCACATTAGTGTTCTTTTCAGAACGATATCTCCTGTGCCAATTCATCCAAGGCTATTTCCTACTTTCTCTTCTTTTAAGTTCAATATATCTGGTTTTATGCTGAGGACATTAATCTACTTGGAAGTAAATTATTGTGCAAAGTGATAAATATGGATCTACTTGAATTATTTGATATGCAGATATCCAATTTGACCAGCACCACTTATTGTAGATTTAATGCGACTGTTTTTAGCTTTTCTCCACCCCTACATCTTTGGGATGAAGTCCACTTGATAATAATAGATGATCCTTGTTCTTGGGTTTGGTTTGCAAGTGTTTTTATTGAGTATTAGTACATGTATGCTCATAAAAAATTTGCTCTTTATTTTTCTTTGTTGAGTCTTTATGTGGTTTTGGTATTAGGGTAAATGGGGCCTCAAAATGAATTCAGCAATGTTCCTGCTGTTTCTATTTTTGGAATAATCTGAATAGTATTACTGTTAGCTCTTTCCTTAAAAGTATGGAAGAATTCTGTGCTAAAACTACCTTACAATGGGGAGTGGGTGTGAAATTTTAATAACTGCTTCTATTTCAATAAGAGTTACAGATCTGTTTAATGTTTACCTAAACTTTATTTAACAACTTTGTTAAGTTGGATCTATCAAAATTTATCCATTTCTTTTAGAATGTATAATTTAGTAGAATATATATCCTTAAGATTCCCAGAATTTCCTTGTTGTCTTTGGTTATATACCTCTTTTCTTTCCTGAGTTTGTTGATTTGGGCATTCTTTCTCTGCCTTAGGGTTTGTCTATCCTGTTTTTCCACAAAATAAATAAATAAGTAAATAAATAAATAAATAAACATTTTGCTTTAATGATACCTTGTATTGTTCTACTTGTTTGTATTATATTGATTTCAGTCCTCAGTGTGATTATTTCTTGCCATTTACTTCTCATGGGTGTGATTACTTTTGTGTCTAGAGGTTTTCAGGGGTACTGTTAAATTGCTGATATGAAATCTCTTTTTCTTTTTAGTGTAGATTCTTGATGAATTAAACTTTCCTCTTAGTACTACTTTCATTGTGTCCTGTAAGTTTTGGTATGCTGTGTATTCATTTACAATGAATTTTTTTAAATAAATATTTTTAAAAAGATATATTTTATTTATATGAGTACACTGTAGCTGTCTTCAGACACACCAGAAGAGGGTATCAGTTCCCATTGCAGATGGTTGTGAGCCACCATGTGATTGCTGGGAATTGAATACAGGACCTTTGGAAGAGCAGTCAGTGCTCTTAATCACTGAGCCATCTCTCCAGCCCTACAGTGAATTTTTGAAAGTCTTTAATTTCCTTAATTTTGTCTGAGCCATTTTTCATTCAGTATATTATTTTCATTCAGTTTGCACAAACTTAAGTTTTCTGTTGTTGGTGATATCCAGCCTTAATATGTAATAGTCTGATGGGATGCAAGGTGTTATTTCAATATCCTTGTACCTGTTAAAACTTGTATATGAATATGGTCAATTTTGGAGACAGTTCCATAGAGGGAAGGATAAGGTATATTATGTTCTGTTTGGGTGAAATGTTCTGTAAACAAGTTAGGCACATTTAGTTTATAAAGTCTGTAAGCTCCAACATATCTCTTCAGGTTTTTTCTGGATGACCTGTTCATTGGTGAGAGTGGGGTATTGAGTTCTCCCACTACCGATGGTTAAGGGCAAATGTGTGGTTTAAGCTACAGTAGTGTTTCATTTAAAAAACATGGGTCCCCTTGTGTTTGGGGCACAGATATTAAGAATTAAAATGGCAACTTGTTGAATTTTTTTCCTTAGATGCATATGTATCTTTCTTCTCTATCTCTTTTATTAGTCTTAATTTGAAGTCTATTTTATTAGATAGTAAAATGGCTGTAACACCTTTTTTTAAAGTCCATTCTCTTTGAATATCTTTCTCCAACCATTTACCCAGAGGTAATATCTACCCTTGATGTTGAGGTGAGATTTTTTTGGATGCAGCAGAAAGGCAGTATATGTTTTTTATCCATTCCCTTAGTCTGAGCCCTTTTATTGGGGAATTTAAACTGTTGACTTTGAAACTGAGAGATATAAATGACCAGTGATTATTGATATCTGTTATTTTATTATTAGTGGTGGCGTATGGGGGGGCCAAAGAGAGACAAAGATCATATGCTTCCCTTTTTAGTTTTTGCTGGTGTGAGATTATTTATTTTTTGTGTTTATATGGGTGTATTTAACCTTCTTATATATCAATTTAACCTTCTTATATATCATTACATGATTTATTTTTTGCCTCCCTTATGGTCCACCCTCCCCCTCATTTCTGAGAGTGTATCCATACCCTGGTATCCCCATACCATAGGGCATCAAGTCTTACATGATTAGGCATAGCCTCTGAGGTACACACTGAGGCAACACAGGGCAGTCCTCTTCTACATATGTGCCACAGTCCTTGGACAAGCTCGTGTATGCTCTTTGGTTGGTAGCTTAGTCTCAGGAGCTCCCAGGGGTCCAGGTTAGTGGACACTGTTGTTCTTCCTATGGGGTTGACATCTCTGCAGCTCCTTCAGTCCTTCCACTAACTCTTCCATAGGGATCCCTGACCTCTGTCCAGTGGTTGGCTCTAAGTATCTGCATCTGTCTCAGTCAGCTGCTGATAGAACCTTTTTGAGGACAGCCATGCTAGCCTTCTGACTGCAAGCACAACATAGCAACAGTAACAGTGTCAGGGTTTGCTGCCTACCCATGGGATGAATCCCAAGTTGAGCTGGTTACCTGCTGTCCATTCCCGCAGTCTTTGCTCCAGTTTTTTCCCTGTATTTCTTTTAGAAAGAAACTGTTCTGGGTCCAAAGTTTTGAAGGTGGGTTGGTGTTCCAATTCCTTCATGGGGGTCTAAATACAAGAGATGGTTTCTTCAGGTTCCATCTCCCCACTGTTGGGCATTTTGACTAAGATCACCACAGTTGAGTCCTAGCAGCATTTCACATTTCACAGCACAGATACAGTATCCTAATTAACATAATCAGAAATGAAAAGGGAGACATAACAACAGAAATTGAAGAAAGTATAAAAAGATCATTAGGTCTTACTATAAAAAACTATACTCGACAAAACTGAAAAATCTAGATGGAATGGATGACTTTCTAGACAGATACCATATACCAAAGTTAAATCAAGATCAGGTAAACTATCCAAACAGTCCCATAACCCCTAAGAAAATAGTAGCAGTCATTAAAAACCTCCCAGACAAAATAAAAATGCCCAGGGCCAGATGGTTTTAATGCAGGTTTCTACCAAACCTTCAAAGAAGAGCTAATACTATTTCACAAAATAGATAACAGAAAGAACAAGACCTAATTCATTCTATGAAGTCACAGTTACTCTGATACCAAAACCTCACAAAGACCCAACCAAAAAAGAGTACTTTAGAACTATTTTGCTTATCAATAGCGAAACAAAAATATTCCATAACATGCTTGCAAACTGAATCCAAGAACACACCAAAAAAAAAAAATCATCATTCATCATGATTAAATAGGCTATGTACTTAAAACTTTATAGGTATTGTCTGCCTTTAGGTTAGGTAAACTTTCTTCTATGGTTTTGTTGAAAATATCTTCTGTGCCTTTTGCCTTGGCTTCTTTCCATTCTTTTTTGCCTATTATTCTTAGGTTTGCTCTTTTCATAGTGTCCCAGAGTTTTTGAATGTTTTAAGTTAAGAAACTTTTAGATTTAACACTTTCTTTGACTGGTGTATCCATTTCTTCTATCATATCTTTAACCCCGAGATTCTCTCTACATCTCCTGTATTCTGTTAGTGAAGCTGGCTTTTGTAATTTCTGCTCAAATTCCAAATTTTCCATTTCCAGAATCCCTTCATTGTGTGTTTTCTTTTTGATGTTATTTCCATTTTTAAAGTCATGAACAGTTTTATTTATTTCTTTACACTGGTTGTTTTGTTTTCATGGATTTTGTTAAGAGATTTATTCATTTCCACTTTAAGCAACTCTATCATATTCATAAAAGCTATTGGAAAATTCTTGTCCTGCTGTGGTAAGATACCCTGCGTCTAGTGGAGACATAATATTCTGGTTGGTTTTGGTTGTATTTTTACCCTGTTGTCTGTGCATTTGGGTTTGGGGTGATAAAAGGTCTAAGTGCTGATTTGGGGATTTGTCTTTGTTGAGTGGTTATTTTGTTACTTGGTTTCTATTTCCCCTTCTAAAATTTCAGAGAATGTGATGGCTGTTCATTGTCTCTTTTTCCGGCCTGTTAAGCTGGTGTGTTCACAGTGAATGCCATCTGGTATTGGAATATGAGAAACTGGGATGAGTTGGGAGAATGAATGTTGGAGAAGAAGGCTTTTGTGATTTGTTGAGGAAGGGGTCAGTATAGAAAAGGATAACAGAGCAGGTTTACAGATTCAAAGGTGGAGGTGAGAATGAGGGTATTGACTCTCAAGAGCAGTAGGAGACATGTGGGTCTGCCTTCAGCCTACTTTGGCATATTTGCCTTTGTGTTAGCAGAGTGTTCCTGAGGAAGTCAGGTTTTTGGACAAAGCAACAAGTTGGAGGAAGGAAGTTAGGAGTGCATAGATCCACAGGAGATGTGGGCAGGGCTGAGGGAGGACTGCTGCTAGTATGTTTTGCAGTGCTAGGGAATACACTGAGAAATTGGGTCTGCTGGAACAGAAAAAGGACTGTGGGCATCCTGCCTGGATTTCTGGCATGTGTCAACACATACCAATTTAAATAGAAAAGATATATGTGATTCAAAAGAATAGGTCTTAGTTCAAGGGTTTTGTCCCAGTGTGGTGTTCCTAAAGCACAGGCATGGAAGGATGAAGCTGACAGTTTTAATGTCTTGTGTATATTCAGATCCTTTTGGGTTTAGTATTTCATGTTCTATATGAAAGAATTTATTTTTGGTCTTTACTATCTTTGTAGAGTGGTGTGTGTGTGTGTGTGTGTGTGTGTGTGTGTGTGTGTGTGTGTATGCAGGTGCACACATATGTACAAGCACATACAGAAAGGCAGGAATTAATATCATGTGTCTTCCTTTATTGCTCTCCACTTATTTTATGAGACTGTGTCTCCCTGAACTTAAAATTCGCCATGTTATCTAAACTGGCCCTCCAAGCCCATGAGATCTTAGCTCTTCATTCTCAATGTACCAGTGCTCAGGTTACAGATGTATGGGTCCTGGGGATCCAAATTCATGATCCCATAAATGGGCAACAAGTAAATTACCCAGTGAACCATCTCTCCATCACCCTAAATTAAACTATTTTAAATTTTAAAGAGACAGGAGAAGCAGAAGTAGCATCATATTAATAGTCAGTATTTATTTTAAAAGTGGCCAGAGGCTTTGTGTGCAGATTATGGAACTGGGAAAAAGTAAAATCTGAGAACGTGGAGAAGAAAGAATTAGAAGCACACCATTTGAGCCACTTGAGTAGATATCTCCAGGATATGATTCAGTCACAGTTATGATAATTCTGGAAAAGCAGTCATTTGGTTATTTTGTGAATGCTCCTGAAGTAAGACACATCAAAGAAATTAGCTTCTGCTGTTCATGTTTTAAAATTACTTTAGTTAACAGCTACAAGTAGGGAGAGAAGAAGGCAAGCATTCTTCTTCACATCTGTAGTCTCTTCTTTTTGCATTTTCTTCCTTGACTGTTTCCAGTCACACTAGCCTGAAAGGTGTGCAGTGCCATCAGACTGGGCCCTAATTAGAGCACACAAACATGTCTGTTGGCCTGTGGTGCTCTCTCCCAGCTCCAGCCATCACACCTAGGCCCATCCTTTAGTCTGTACTCAAATGCAACTTTCTAATGAAATGCTTTCCTTGATCTGGTCTCTGTCATGCATGGCATATGGCAACTAAATAAAATTTCTTTGGTCAAGATCTTCTAATGTAAAATCACTAACTGTGTAATTAAAGGACTTATGGGTTACCGAGAAAAAAGCAACAGGCTATTTTAACTCGAAATGGGGATATAAGGATGGCCAGAAGGTGCAAGTTCTTGTCAATAAGCCTGAGAACTTCTGTTCAATCCCCAGAACACACATAAAGGTAGAAAGAGACACAACCACACAGAACTAGCCTCTGATTTCCAAATATACACTGTGGAAAACATGCACCCCTACATCCCTATCTCTGTCTCTGTCTCTCTCTCTCTCTCTCTCTCTCACACACACACACACACACAAACAGTAACAGTAATTATAATAGAATTAAAATAAACCAATCACAAATGAAACTAAAAGGTAGAAAACCATGGTAGGAGAGTTTAATTAAATAAAGTATGAATTTGAAAGAAATGCTACAGGTTAAATAAATAAGAGCTTAAAAATAAAAATAATGTATCAGGAATGAAGCTATTAAATGCTGAGTATCTTAGTGCTTACAGTTTCAAAGACATTTCAAGGAAGAAAACTGAACAAAGAAGCAAGATGCATACATATGTTTTAAAGTAAGGGCACTGCTCTAAAATCAGCTATGATGTGACATTGGTTTCAGCAGACTATAGTCAAGGCATCTCATATGTGGAGATAAAATGCAAAAAAAAACCCACAAAATTTACACAACTCTAGATTTAGATTACATGTCTGGTGTTTCTAGCTCCAATATTTTAGAGAAAGACAAAGTAAAAACAATTCACTACTGAAGTCATTGTGTGTTGAATAAATATGAAGCTTCATATAGTAAACCCAAAGGTGAAATAGCAAGCAACTCCTGGCTACACTTCCCAACTTCATGACAAGCCTGCTTATTGGCGTGTCATATTGGTGCTCAGAAGACTGAGTGCAGAAAGCCTGGTGAAAAGTTTGTGGCACCTGTAAAAACCTGTGTTCAGAGCCATTTCTAACTTTCTAGAGGCCCATTCTGGTTTTATTATTGCTGTTCAGGATCTCTACGGAGTATGACTTAGGGGCTGGGTGCACATGGCTTTCACTACCTGTCACAGGGACTCTAGAATATAGCCCCAAGGTGATTGTCTATATTTTCAGGGAGTGTTTTATTATTCCAAAATGGATACTGCTGTTTTCACATGAATGGACGCTGTCCCAGTGAGACAGCATTAGTCAACTTGCACTGCAACTTCAAGCTGGCAGGTGAATACATCTGAAATCCATTATGCCATTTTTACCCAACCTGTCTAGCTCACAACCATGTCAACCTTTCGCCAGTTGCTTTAACAGTAGTCCAGCTCTCCTTTGACGATCAGCATATCCTCACCAAATTCACATGTCACATGCCAACTGCCCCCACAGTGTGTTATAGAAAATATCCTAGTAGCATCACTGTCACAGGTAAATTGAGAGGACGCAGCTGGAGTTCTCTTTATGCCCTGCTCACCTTCACATTGTGAGCTGGTTCCTCCTCCTCACTCCCTAACACACCATAACAATGTTAACTCCCACGTGTGCACTATCTTTCCTTCACTCCTGTTTCCAAATCTCACTGTCTCCTCAAAGGTATATCTATCTAAACATTTGTCTCTCAAAGTCCAGTACTGATTTACCATCCTGTCTAAAACCTTCTCTGATGATTGCTCTCCTCTCATACTGCTATGGACTCACTTCTTCCTGTGCACTCAAATTGCTCATAGAGTATTTCGTGGTTAGCTGAGATAGAAGGTCAGTTTCTAGGCAGCACTTAACCTTGATGGCTTGTTGTTTTATGTAGTAGAAAACAAATACCTGGAAACTTGACAAACCTGAAGTTGGGGATATATCTCATTGGTAGGCTTCTATATGGGTATATGAAGCCCAAGGTTTGATCCACAACATCTCAAATACAGAATTAAATAAACTCAGTATAAACTTTTTAACTCAGATGAATGGAAGTGAGTTAAAAGGTAAATGTTTGTCATGACCGCTGAGCATTCATGATTGGAAGATTGGAAGAGATTTTAGTGTCTGGAAAAGAATAGTAATTTATTCTTTCCAGCACATGGGGCAATGAACATCATGCAGTCTCTTCTCCAAGTCAAACATTCTTCCCTCAGCAGACAATTTTGCTTGCCAAAAGATACAGCTGCTTCCTCTTGAGGGTGGTAATAAATTTATATCAGGAAATAGTACATGGGCAAGAGGACAGAAAAATAGACATGAGTAGAGAAAGCTACTTCCCCCATGCCATGTTCCCCACCTGTCCCTCAGGAGAAAACCCAAGAGGCAATGTTTTCCATGATGAAATTTTTATACACCTGAAGAACTACAGAAAGGTAAGGGAAAACAGAGGTACAGAGACATAAGAATAATTTTTATGTATGAGGAGAAGTATGTTCCCACAATTCCTTTTTGTTCCTGAAGGAATTGTCTTCACTGCCAGATTAATTTTTTTCTAATTCACTAGTGTTTAACAACAGTCGATATTAGTTATAACTCTAGGTTTTCCTGTTTGTGTCTCTCAGGTTTGTTGTTTATTATGTTGAGTTTCTGTTTAAACTTCTTCCTTGAACAAATTAAAATTTACTAATATCCTTATCTCATAGAACTTAGTTTTGAAATCGTATTGATTCATAAAATCTCAAGTTTTGGGACCAAGAAAGTGCACCAGACACAGCATGAAACTGCTGAAAATATTGGAGGGAGCATGGCTGGGCAACAGGGAGTGAGTGGCCAGAGTTTGCTCCCAAATTCTCTCACCACCTAAATGTACGATTGTCAACAGGTTGCTTTGGGTAAATATGGGAAACCTAAGTTTCTACACGTGAGTGAGTAAATTATTGGTTTTGAAGATCTTATCTGGGATGGTTGGTCATCACCTCTACAGCCAAAGGGGGAGGAAAGAGCATGTGTGGGAAGAACATGCACCCCCTGTGTTCCTCACTCCAATGACAGCAGGGTCTCTTTTACATATTTTACTTATTGGGTCTTGATGAGATGTCATCAGGCAGAAAAGCTATCTATTTGTACCTGCATGTATATGTCTAACATAGGATCAAGTTCAATCTTTAATGCAACTTTGCTTTTTCCAAATCTTGATGAACAGCTCCAAATGTTAATGGTTCAGACATAAAACCAGAGTGATAATATCAATTTCTGTCATTTACTCATAACCCACAGGAGGTTTCGGAGATGTATTGTCAGTATCTTCAGATGCATTTAGTGTTACAGTGTGTCTCAGCACCTCAGTTGCCACAGTCTCTCACACTGATTTTATGAATGTTTCCTTAATCTGTGGTACTGGAGCCCTATGATCTAACTACACAACAGCAAAGTTCAGAATTATGTCATTACTTTCCTCAGAACTTCTCAGTGATTCCTCACTCAGAAGAAAAGATAAAGTCAAAGTCATGAGATTAAAAGTCCTGATGATCTGAGCTAAGGGCAGAGGGTGCCTGTCTTGTGGCTTCTTGCTTCTCTCATCTCAGTCATTCAGCATCTGTAACACTTGCATCCAGGTGTTCCTAAGCAAGCCAAACACGTTCCTGCCTGGGGTCTTTCCACTGCCTGGAATTCTCCAAGCATAAAACATCATGCTAGCCCCTCACTTCTTAAAAGTCCGTCCTAACACCCCCCATACATCATACACATTTATTTACAGTGTTTTTCTATTAAATATGTTTTTAATTATATTTTTAAATTTTTGAAGTTAAAATGAAAGTACATAATACTTCCCCTTTTTCCTTCCTCCAATACTTCCCATGAACCCTTGCACTATCTGTTTGGCTCGCTTTGTCTGTCTGTCTGTCTGTCTGTCTGTCTATCCATCTCTCCCTCTCTCAGTGTGTGTGTGTGTCTTTCTTTGTTTCACTCTCTCAAATTCATGGCTTCTTTATCTTTTTTATTTTATTTGTTTATGTGTGTGAGGGGTGTTCATTTGTGTGTGGGGGGCGTTTGTGTTTGTGCATGTGTCTGCAGAATTTATGTGTGCTATCTGTACAGCATTACTTAGAGGCAAAAAAAAAAAAAAAAAAGTGACAGAAACCTGGAACTGGAATTACAGGCAATTGTCTGTTGCTATGTGAGTGCTGGGACTCAACCAGGGCCCTCTACAAAAGAGGTAAAAGAGGTAAAATTGTTTAACTACTGAGCCACCTCCATAGGCACTTGGCTCATATTTTCTTTGATGGCATTTTGTTGCTTCCTGAGGACTGGCTGGGCATTTTGTTTAAAGCCACAGGCCAGCAAGTGTTCCACGGTGCTCCTTGCCCTCTTTTCCTGTACTGCTTTTCTTTATTACCCACATTGCTGTCACTACTCTGTTTTGATTAGTCTCTTTCCTTGTCACTGACATACATTTCCTAAGTAAAATCTTCATGATAATAGGCTCCTCTAACCACTCTTTCTATTAGGTCTTTTTTTTAACTTTTTAAAGTAACAAATTTTATATTTTTACTTATTCTACTTTCATTCTTACTTATTCATTTACTTATTAATATGTTTATTATGCAAAATCAATTTTATTTTGCACACATCTAGTGAACTTCCAGCCCATCCAAGCTCACTACTCTCTTCTTCTCAATTCTACATTGATCTGTTACCTTTTGTCTTCAAAAATAGCAACCCCTCTGTTTCAATTATTTTTCAGTTAAAGTTTGTAAGCATACAAATTATGGAGTTCACATGTGAAATGTTTATACATGTATGTCATTGTACTCTGGTCATATTTGACTATATTAGCCTCCCTTTTTATTGGTTCCCTCTTATATTCAAGGTGTGTATATTTTATGTTTAACACATACACACGTGCATGCACACACACATTCACACACGTACTTGTTGAATATGACAGATAGATAATGTGCAATGTTTGTCATTGGTTTTCTTCTCTTTATTATTAATTTTTCTTATTTTATTTTCTCTCCTTTTAGAATGCTTCCAATTTTCATGACACTACATAGTCATCTTTATGTTTGCACACATGCAAGAACACACATGTTCATACAAATATATATTTCTCATAGGAGAGAAAACATGGGTTATTTCTCTTTCTGAGTAGTTTATCACACCTAACACAACAATGTCCAGTTCACCCACTTCATGCATTTGTCACAAGTATTTAAAACAATGTTTACAGTAAACTAGGTATTTGATTAGTATTGGTTGAGTGATGGCAAAATGTAGAAGTTTAATTACCTAACAATACAAGTTGGATGAACTATCTGATCTCCACAACTTATTCTAGCTCTCAAGTACTATGATTCAATTAGTTAATATCAAAAATAGATTCTGTAGATTCCAAGCTGTCTTGACTGTGAAGTCAACTGCTCCTAGAAACATGAACAACAAAGCATGTATTTTCATGTGTTAACTGAGTGAGTTACTTGCTGCTCAACAATCTCTTATGTCAGAGACAATTGACTTCCGATATCTGCTCCCTGTATCCTTAAGAACATCATATGTAGAGTGGCTCTGAAATGTTCCTGGTATCCCCTTCTTTTATTTTTGCTATTGTAAATTTCAGATACTGGGAGATATAACCTAGAGTTTTCTCTGCTGCTTATATTTATACATGGACAAAAAGAGCCAAGGGTAGAATGATTTTAATAGCATGAACCTTCTGAGAGATAGCATCCAACATGGGATTTGTGAAAGTCAGTGCAGCCAGGGCAAGCTCTTAGGACTACAAAGGCAAATACCTTTTCAGGAGCTTGTAAGGGCACATCGCCCCTCCAGTGGCTTAGCCCAGAGGGCATGTTTTCCAAGAGAAGTATATTTTCTGCTCACTTTCTTCAGAACTTTTCAGTTTTGTCTCCTTGTACCATTAAATCCATAACCAGCTCTGTGTGCTCTCAGAAAAAAACAGGGCACTAGCCAAGGATGCTAAGATAGCAAAGGAATGAGATAGTGACAGCTAATCCTTCCTCCCATTCCATGTAACACTGGCCTTGCATGGATTCCTTTTCTGTTTTCCTTTTAAATTACATATTAGAGGTAATTTTCATCTTTCAGAGAGATAAAAAAAACTGATATGAAAACACCAAATCATATATCTTTTTGAGAAAATAATTCAATTGCCCTGTTTGGTAGCAATTCTCTCTCTCTCTCTCTCTCTCTCTCTCTCTCTCTCTCTCTCCTTTTTAAAAATAAAAATCATAAAAGCAAAGTTGAAATAGCTCAACAATTTCTATAATGTGTGGTGTGATCACAAATCTCAACTTACATAATTCTTAATTTTCTTTTCTATAATTTGGGTAATGTGAGCCTGATTAACTAGTCCTGTGGTATAAATAGAAACAGCAGAGTGTAACTGGAAGCTTTTCAGACAGGTGCATTTGTATTACAGAGGTAGAGGGAAGGGTGTGCAGAGTTAATCACAGGGTCAGCTATGAAAAAGAGATTTCTTTCCTTTGTTCTTTCTATCATTGATGATGGAAAAGATGGTGATGATGATAAAGATCTTGTTCCTTAACCTTCCACTAGCATTACAAAAATGCTTTGGAGGTGTGTCTTATTCAATAATTTATATCCTGTGCCCAAGAGAGGCCTAAATTTACACAGACTTGCCAACTTCGAGAAATGAAAATCTGAAATAATTGTATCAGGAATCTTGGTCTCTTTGCATTGCCTTGTGAATTTGGTTAGGGACTGTTTGAAACTGGAAAAAACCTTAAAGGCCTTTAAAGATAAATGACAATTAATTTAAAGCCCCCAGGATTAACTCTCTGTATCACATTCTTTTCTTTGTCTCTTGATAGATTTCTAGATGTAATTATTTTGCTACATCCCTAAAGGATGAATAAATGAAGCTTAGAACTCAGTTGATGATCCTCCCACACAGTAAAGTAGCCTCTATGTCATAATTTTATTACCAAGGTCCAGGTTGGACATGGAGAAGAAAGGAAGAAGACAAAGCCAGGCAGATGAGGGTGTGATTACTGTAGCCAGAAGACATTCAATTATATGGATAGAATGGGATACTCTGACATTTTGTTCATTCACTGAGAAGAACTGTGAGGGTATCCATCAAGCACTGGGAAATGCACCTGCTCCTTAGGCAGTAGTAGAGAGAACTCAGTAGTTTCTGAAAACAGATAAAATGGTAAAAGTTTGGAATAAATTTCTACTTTAATCTCAACTCTCAATACATAAGGGTACATATCAGATAATCTACAAAATGTACATCCTTAAGACATGACCATACAAACTAATTTTGAGATATTTGAAAAGCTTATGTCAGGTTTTTTATTATTTTACTTCAACTAAAAAGAAAAGGAAATTTTTTTTCTATAAATATAATGTGAAATTCTTTACACTTTGCCTTTTTATTACAATTTTAACACATTTTGGGTTCATTATGGACTTCATATTGTATGTGTTCATTTCCATACATATGTATTACTTTTTCCTAATTAGTCATCTTCTTAGTTGTTCCCCTTGCTGGTCACTCTTCTCTCAAATACTATCTTTCTGTTTTCATGTCACATGGATTCAACAGTTTCTTTTTCCTCCCTTCCTCTCTCCTTTATGATCTGATAGTCATAGCCCCTTTTAAAATTAATCTCTCGTTCTCTCTCTCTGTCTTCTCTCTTTCCCTTAACTTCCTCCTTCTTCTTTCCTTCTCTCCCTCACCACTCTTAACATATATATTCACACACACCCACACACACACACAAACACAAGCATGCGCGTGTGTGTGAGTGTATGTATGTGTACATATTATCTAAATTCTGCAAATGAGAGAAAAAATTCAATATTTGTATTTTTACACCAGGCTTATTTCTATCTTAATATAATGAACGCGGTTTTCATCTTTTTTTCCTAAAAATGTTGTGATTTAAATCTTCGTTCTGGGTGAAAATAATTAATTCTGTACATATACATTTTCTTTATTCATCCACCTAGTGATGAGCAGCTGGGCTAGCTCATTTCATGTAAATAGTGCTACAATACACATGAGAGAGCATATGTGCCTGTGGGGGCTGGCTCAGAGTCCTTTGAGTATACATAATCACAGTGGTAGAGTTGGCTCATTAAGTTCTTCCTTTAGTGTTTCAAAATTTCCATTACAGTAGTATTTTATATCCTTTGTTAGGACTCTTCTTAGATATTTTTTCAAAGCTACTATGCATATATTTTTTTCTGATATCCTTTTCAAATTCTTTCTTTGTGTATAAAGAAACTACTGATTTGTGTATCTTGATTGTTTTTACCCAACTACATAACAGAAGGTCTAAGGCTTTTCTGGTGCTCTCACTATGGTCCATTTAGTATAATGTTGAAGACAGGTTTGCAATATATAATGTTTATAATATTGAGGAAAGTTCATTCTTTGCAAGTTTCCTTGAGACTTATACTATGCAATGATACTGAAAGATGCATTTCCTGCATCTATTGAGATGATCATGTTATTTATATCCTCAAGTCTGAGTTCCATTACATTTATGGATTTGAATATTTTGAGCTATTCTTGCATTCCTGGGGTGAAATGATCTTGGACATGGTGCAGGATCTTCTTAATGTGTTCTTGAATAGCATTTGCAAATATTTTAGTGAGAAATTTTACATTGTATCTGTCAGAAAAAGAGTTAAATAATTTTCTTTTTTTGTTTTCACCATCTCTGGTTCTGCTATCAGGATAATCCCAGCCTTGTCCAATGAGCTTGCTGGAAATCTTTTCCATTCTAATTTGTAGAGCAGTGTGACTTGTTAGCATGTCCGTAATGCTACTGCAGCAACCAGATACTGAACCCAACCAACCCTGGACTTTTCTTTGAAGGAAATCTTTTATTACTGATAAAAATCTCCTTCGTTTTTACTCATTTGTAAAAGTAATTTAGGTCTTTGTATTTATATTTTCAATTTTGATAGATTATAATTGTGAAAAAATTGTGAGCTTCACCTAGATATTCCAGTTATTTGGAACATGAGTTCTAAAGTACTTCTTAATGGTCTTCTGGATTTATGAATTTATTGTACCTTAACTATATTCAATTCTAATTCCATCAGTTTAATTCTTCTCTCTCTCTCTTCCTCTCTTCCCCCTCTCTCTCCCTATTTCTTTAGAATTTCTCAATCTCATTTATCTTTACAAAGAATCACTTCTTTGATCAGTTGATCAATTAAAGCCACATTATGAATGATATTTTATCAATAATAAAAGTTTCCTGCAAAGAAAAGTTCAAGGCTGGTTGGATTCAGAGCTGAATGCTAACATTAAGGTAGGATATGCAAGTGTGTGTGTGTGTGTGTGTGTGTGTGTGTGTGTGTGTGTGGTGTGTTTATTCTGCTTTGTCTCAGTATCATTAATTAATGCCCAGTCTTTGTTGTCTCCTGACATTTACTGCTTTGGACTTTGACCTACTTGTTTGCAACTTCTTTCCCTTTTTAACACGTGCATCATACTTACAAATTTTCTTGGAAATGCTTTAACTAAAGGTTCTGATAAACTATAATATCATTTTTGTTGATTCTAGAAATTTAAACGGAATCAAAACAAAGATTTTCTCTTTCGCAGTACAAAACTCAACTTCTACTACATCAAAGACCTCAGCAAAAGAGCCTATAGCCTGATTCTGATAAAATGAAAGGTGGAAGATATACTTGAACTCAGTAGCACAGGAAAGGAAATTCTGAATTGGACCCTGAAAGTACTCATTAACACCAATTGTCTACAAATTGGATTTGAGACAGCAAAGCTTCTGTACAGCAAAAGACACCATCATTTGAGTAAACACCCAGCCTACAACATGGGAAAATCTTTTCTAGTTACAGATCTGAGAAAAAGTATCTGCAACAAACAAAACACCTTAAAAATTAACAATGATAAAACTATCAAAATTTTTACATGAGACATAAACAAAACAGGGTTCTTAAATGAAAAATGACTGAAAAATGTCTGTGTGTATGCTTGTGCATGGTCTTTGTGCTTGTGGTGCTTGTGTGTGTGTGCGTGCGCGCGCGTGTGTGTGTTAAACATCTTTAGCTACTAAGGCAAAAAACAAAAAAAAATTAAAACTACTTTGAGATTTCTTCTTACCACAGTCAGAAAGACCAAGGCTCAAAATACAAATGACAGCAAAGGCTAGAACTAGATGTTCCTCATAACCCTATATAATGCTAGGACGTACATCCCCAAAGACTCTGGATCCTACTACTGTGATCCCTATCCATCTAGGCTTGCTGCTGCACTTGCTAGAAAATGAAAAGGGCCTAGATGTCTATCAACTTAGAGATTATGAAAATGTGGTAAGTTAATACAAGAGAATATTATTTAGATTTGAAGATGATGAAATTATCAGGTAAAGGGATAACTGGATTTCTTTGGTGTCCTAGTGTGGAGTCTAGTTTAGAGAAATCTTCCATAGTACTCTGTGGAAAATATGTGTTCTGTATTTGATATACTAAGCACTATAATTTAGAAATTTCATTCATTCTATATATTAGCTTCCTCTGAAGTTTCTTTGTTGATTTTATTTCTCTTTTTGAGGGACTGGGACTTTTGGTTTGTTTTTTGTTTTGATTTGATTTACTTTTAATACTGCTTTTATTAAAATAAAATTATATCATTTAACCCTTCCTCCTCCCTCCCAGCAGCCTTTCCTAGTTACTCCCTGATACACCTTCCATACATATTCCTTTGAGTTGATATTCTGTTTATTCTTTGAATATATCCCTGGGATAGGCTAATTTTCCCAGCAATCCCTAGTCACAATGGCTCCTAAGGAAGCTATCCCAATTACATCTACATTAGAGCTTCTAAATCTGTAGCTCAGGAATCACAGAGAAGGAGAGCAGAGAGATTGTAAGGCTCAGAATACCAGGAACTCTGCTGTAAATCAGTCTTGCCTAGAAATGGTTGCATAAAGAACAATAACAGTATCAAAAGATATGCTAATGTAGAGGGGGAAATTTGTCCTGGATCCTAAGATTGGACAAAGAACTACAGTAACTGTTATTGATTTTTAATTTGAATGAGCTATCTAAAAGTAAGAAAGGAATATTGGAATAACTCTCCCTGATTTTACAACAATCAAGATGACCTCTCACATCCATTAGCATTTTTAAATTAAATTAGGATTACCAACATTCAGTGCATGTTTTTACAATTGTTACCTTTTTATAGACTTCTTCCTTTATTCATTTTCAGTGATTTTTATCTCTTCTTATTCATTTTACTTTAAGATCTGCTTTGCTAAAATTAGAATAGCTTTTTTTTCCTATTTCTTTTCTTATGATAAATAGCCTTCTACCTGTTGATTCTCATGTTTGACAGGAAAAGTGTGCTTTTTCAAGACAGCAAATCATTGAATATAGGTTTTATTTATTTATTTGTTTGTTTGTTTAGTGTTACTGGTTTACAGTGTTAGACTTTATACATTCCTTCCAAGTTCAACTTTTTCCATCTAGTCACTCCTGAAATTTTGTAATTTCCTATTCTCTCACTGTTTAAACTCTATCTCTTTTGCATCTAGTGCAGTATCTGTTTAGTGTGAGTAGTAGTCTGCAGTGCTGGTGTGGTGACCTTGAGGTTCCTTAGTTTATGTTTTTTCAGAAATATACAGATTTACCTCTATTAAAAATGATACTTTACTGAGTATAACAATCTTGTTTAGCAATTAACTACATTCAGGGCTAGGAATATACCTTCCCATGCTGTCTTGTATTTGATAATTACTGATGAGAAATCTGACATTGTTGTGAGATATTTGCCTTTGTAGGTATGTTCTGTGTTCCATTATAGTTTTTATTTATCTATAGTTAATACTCTTTTGTTTTGTATTTTTGACATCTTGATTAAAACAGACCATGTCTTCTTGGTTCATCTCTGTCATGTCTATTTGGGATTTTAAATATCTCTTGTGTTTGGACATACACCCCTTTCTCTAGAAGTAAAGAAATTTGCACTATGATTTCAGGGAATATATTATCTATGATATTAGTCTTTATCTTAGTTCCATTTTGCTCAGTGGATCTAGTGCCTTATTTTGATCAAGCCCATTGATCCTACTTTCCAGTGTATTTTTGATTACCCAATAATTTTTTCCCCAAACTGTATTAGTGGTCAATTCCCTTCCTGATTTGTTTGTATGTGGCCAAAATTTCCATCAATATTGCTGATTATTTATATATACCTTGCTGATATTTTTCTCTGTGTTGCAAATTTTTCTCCCTATCCTAGATTGAATTTCTTTGAATCTTTTTGAATATCATTTTCAGTAGTAAATGTTTGAAATCTTTATATTGTTCCTGTTTTGCTAATGCCAAATTCATTATTGGAATTATGTTTTTCATTGGGTGAGTGTTGTTTTCTGTGATGTGACATGGGCATTGATTGGCTTTAATATCTTCTCAGTTTGTTATTACTCTTTTTGGCTTTACTTTAAAATATTTTAATTTACCACCCTACTATTAAGTGGTTAACCCAGCATAACCCACTGAGGACAAAGCAATTAGCTGCCAACAGCACAAATATGGAAACACTCAAGACAGAAAAAAATACTGAAATAAAGCCAATGAAAAGTAATATGGAGTGAAGAAAAAAGGAGCAAGAGATTGAAAATGGTACTTATAAGGAAATAAAATATCAAATAATGAGAAAGTTTAAGACAATATTAAATAAGTTCATGGAGGGGGAATAAAAAGCATAAATATTTTTGTTAAAATAATATAATCAAAATAGTCCAAAAAAGAATAGGAGAAAGAAAATCATCAACAGGAGGCAGAAAAAAAAAATAAAAGGAAAAGAAAAGAAAAGAGTAATGATAATATGTATTAACAAACTGAGATGGTACACCAGAGGATAAAGGTAATTTTTAAAAATAATGTAAAATAAAATGTTTGCTGAAAGTAGAATAATTAAAAAGGGGAAGCACAAAGGTCAGAAAAGAGAAAAAAGATGACAGGCTGCAGCATCTCTGTTCTACCCTTAATCTTGACAGGCTGCAGCAGCTCCATTTTATCCTTGACCTTGACTGGAACAGGAGAGCAGTAACAGCTTAGGAAAACAGATATTTGTTTGTGTCATTTTCGTCACTCCCATTGCCAAGTATGTATTTCATTTCCATTCCCCATGAAGTAACCAATCATCAGAAACGCTTCCTAAAATCCCCCTTTCCAGGTAAATGACTCAGTGAACAATAATGAAATGTCAGAAAATGAATCCTAGATGGTCTGCCAATATTTACCAGTGTTTTTGTAAAAATGGAAAATAATTTCAAAAAGAAAAAGAAGCCAGCAAAGCTTCCAGAATGTATCTACAACATCTCTGGAAGGTATTATTTACTAGAAATTCATTACTTAAGACGTGACTACCCACCATTCTCCAGGGTCTAGTGGGATAAGATCACCTGATCCTCCCCTCCACACATCCTCCTTAGCACTCTAGATCTAGTTCAGGTCCCACATCCATCCCTCCATGCCTCTGGTTAGACTACCTGCACCACAGCAAACCAACCCCATCTGCCCCTGACATACAAGCCTCTCCCATGCCACATCCAACCTCTTCATCCAGGTAGAAATCCATCCTTCTCTATCCAGATCTCATCACAAAAATAAAAACAGTTTGAAAGATCAAGCCAGTATCTCCCTTACTGAAAATCTACCAATCCTTTATAAATGTAGCCAGGGGTAATTACCTAGATGAACCTCAGGATGACAAACTTAAATCATAAACTTCATCAAATAATTCATGATGTTTAAAAAAGACAAAAAGAATCATCTCAATAAGCTTAAAGAGAAAGAGCTAAAGAATGATAAATATTCAAGAACACACAAACAAGGTTGATGAAAATAAAAAACGTAATTCAAGATTTGGAAACAGAATTTAGCTGGTCAGTGGTGGTGCATGCCTTTAATGCCAGCACTTGGGAGGCAGAGGCAGGTGGATTTCTGAGTTCGAGGCCAGCCTGGTCTACAGAGTGAGTTCCAGGACAGCCAGGGCTATACAGAGAAACCCTGTCTCAAAAAAGCTGAGAAAAACAAACAAACAAACAAACAAACAAACCAGAATTTAATAAAGACATACAAACTTGGAAGAAGACTCAAGCTGAATAGAATATAGAACTGAAAAATCCAATAACACAATGAGAAAACTCAAATAAAATTTGAATTAATTGAGGAGGAGGACTCAAAGATAAGGCAAAATAAGCAAAGAATATGAAAAAAACCTTAAAATGGGTAAGGAATATACAGGAACTGTAGAACACCATGAAAGGATCAACTTTTCTAATGATAGGAATGAATGAGGGAGAAGAATTCCATGTCAATGGCATTGACCATA
Source organism: Rhynchomys soricoides (assembly GCA_019843965.1). Classification (NCBI taxonomy): domain Eukaryota; kingdom Metazoa; phylum Chordata; class Mammalia; order Rodentia; family Muridae; genus Rhynchomys; species Rhynchomys soricoides. The sequence goes on from JADRCH010000102.1 coordinate 11,993,077, forward strand.
TCCTCAAAAAGAACACAGAAGAAAACTTACTCAGACTGAGAATGAATACACTCATCCAAATATAAGAAACATGCAGAAGAGTAAATAGACAAGATTTAAAAAACAGCACAAAAGCCGAGCAGTGGTGGTGCACTTGGGATGCAGAGGCAGGCAGATTTCTGAGTTCGAGGCTAGCCTGGTCTACAGAGTGAATTCCAGGACAGCCAGGGCTACACAGAGAAACCCTGTCTCAAAAAACAAAAACAAAAACAAAACAAACAAAAACCCCACAAAACATTTCATATCATAGTTTAAAAACTAAGCCTACAGAACAAATAAATTATTTTGAACACTGGAGAAACAAAGAAGTGAATTATAAAACCCATCTCAGGGGCTGAAGAGATGGCTCAGTAGTTAAGTGCATTGACTGCTTTTCTAAAGATCCTGAGTTAATTTCCCAGCAACCACATGGTGGCTCACAACCATCTGTAATGGGAACTGATACCCTCTTCTGGTGTGTCTGAAGACAGGTACAGTGTACTCATTTAAATAAATAAATCTTTTTTAAAAAAATCACAATGGATAACCCATCAGAAGAACATCTAAATTCTCTGTGAAAACTTTGAAATCTGTAAAAGATCTGAACAATGCATTCCAGGTTCTAATAGAGGAGTATAGTAGATTAATAAATAAAAGGGCAGGAGGTAAGTAAAATAACAATAAATATATCTTAAAGAGTCATAAGGAACCATACAATTAACAGTCTACTTAGAAATAAATGGAAGTTGGGCTGGAGAAATGGCTCAGTGATTAAGAGCTCTTCCAGAGGTTCTGAGTTCAAGTCCTAACACATGTTGGCTCATAACCATCTACAAAGGGATCTGATGTCCTCTTCTGATTTGTCTTAAGAGAGTGATAGTGTACCCATATACATAAAGTCAATCAATCAATAAATAAAATACATGTAAATCAGGATATAAATAAACATATATGTCTTATAGGAAAAATATCCCATCTGAGCTGACAATCTTAAACTCAAAAACTAACAAAAATCCCAACACTGCCAGTAATGAGAAGACCCTTTTGAGTTGGTTGATAAGATTGCCCAAGAAATTCCTGTCAAACATTATATAGGCTACTAATATTACTCATGGTTGCCCCACAGAGCTAAGTCCTTATTCCTGAAGATACCTCACACTTAAGAGATAAGGTCTAAAAAAAATCTTAATTAGACCTCGTCTGAAAGCACATTTTCTGGTAACTGGCTCTCATGGTACCTGAAAAAGTGCCATGCAAGCTTCCAAATAAAGGGAGAAACCAATAATCCTAACCACCTATAAAATTCATGAACCACATCAATCAGCGTGACACGATACTGTAAGGGTGCAAACATTGGTTGTAATCAACAGCTTTCTTATATATAAGACCTGCCCCATAGAGGGGAAACTTGCTTAGTACTGGAGATCTTGCCAGTTCTCTGGGACTATTGAAGTTATAGAACTTATCATTTCCTGAAGCTATCAATTTACTGATCAAATATAATACCTATTTATATTCTAAACATCCTTACACCCACAGATAAGCATAGTTCTCACATTTTGTTAACCATACTTCTTTATGCAAACAAGATCATTATAGAAACTTCAACCAATCAAAATGCAGATTTTTGGAGCCCAGACCCAAATGATACATCTACTATACAGATACAGCTCATAAGACTCAGGAGTTCATTGCAGAAGAAGAGAGGAAATGATTGTAAGAACTAGAGAATCAGGATGTGTAATGTAAGATTGTGTCTTTTAGAAACATCAGATAAGCTACATTCATGAATAACACGGCTGCATAACACACGACCTGAACAAGGATGGCATTAATAGACCTGGTAACATGGTCATGCGAAAACCCAAGAAGCCCCAACCCTAGACTAAGAGCTGCAAGAAACTAAGAGAAAATGTAATAGAGAGAAACTGTCTCCCTAGTGGAGAGCATACCAATTAAGACAATAGTAGATAGCTGCATTTGACATGAGAAGGTCTTTGGCTGAACCAGACATCAAATATTTCCTTTCTTTAAGACTGGAATTAAACTTCTAAATCGTAAAGTGTTCAGTGTAAATAAGCTGCAAGAAATGAGAGATTAACTTTCTCCTTGGCTTTTCTGAAGTGGATAGTTGAAAGAAGTGAATGCATTTACCCTACCTGGAAAAGAAGAAGAAAGATCCTATAATATTTCACTGAGACCACCATACTCAAGAGTTGACAGCCCCTTCCCCAGAATCATCTGCCCTCATTAGTTATATTTGAATATATTCCGCATTCTCATGAGGTCCCAGTGTAAGGATCCAGAGTGTATATGAATACACCTCCATGTTCAGCTGTAAAAATTTTTTGAGCAATTTTCAAAATTATCCCAGATTACCCCAAACACAGAAGATATTTCCTGCATAGAAGCTAGTGACTTGGGAGGCTCTATTTCCAGAAGAATGGATCAGAATGGGGTTATTATGTTGTCTGGTATCCCAGATAATTCCATAGAATCTGTTCTTTGTCCTATGCATTGAAAAGCACAATATAGCCATATATTCAGATAGGTTCTGACCATCTGCTTAATATCAGACCTGCTATATGTGAAATATTTATATTTATATGTTATATTTATATGCTAAATCCCGAGAAAACTATGCAGGTAAAAGTGAATAATTTTCTGGACAGAACTGAGGACTATAAATAAGGAGATTAGTCAGTCCTTGGTCACTAGATACACTTCTGAGTTCAGAAAACTATCCATCAAATTCCTTAGCCTGGCATGCAATTTTACCTTAAGATAAACTGGCATTCTTTGGCTTGATGAATGAGTTTTTCTAGACACTTCAGAGGTGATTTTGTTCTTCAGCAAGAGTTATCTAAGGAAGCCACAAGGTATGAAGAAAAGTTCAGACATGAACATTTACTAGACTAGTATTTGAGTAAGAGTTCTGTAATTACTGATTGTGTGAGCTTGGGGAATTTAGTAAGTATTTCTAAATATCTTTACCATCCATAAAGTAGCAAAATTAACACAGGGATTAGGATTTTGTGAGGATATTGCAATACAACATAAATAGGAATTCCTACGCCTATCCATGAGAAGTGAGATGTTTACTTCCCACTTGTTAATACTGGTGGAAATAGGCTGTATTTAGTGAAGTTTAGACTACGATAAACATCTCATCCTGACATCGGATGATATGACTTTCCATATGCCACTGTCCAGTTTCCTGTTATGCATAAATCAAAAAAGTCTGGGACCTTTGGGGAGAATGACGTGATGATTACTCAGTAGAACTGTGAGCTACATTGAACCCATAATGTTCTGATTTCTTACTTCACCACACCTCCATTAGTTTCCATAGGGAAGCCTTATAATCCAACTTATATCCCTATCTCTATGAGCATCTCATTTAGTCATTCCTGTACCTAAATCTGAACTCTTCCTTCAAGGAACCTATTGGTGAAAGGCTTAGTCTAAACTTGGTGCTTCAGAGAGACGGTAGAGTATTCAAGACATGGGACTCAGTAAGGTGTTTTCTGGTTATTGAGAGAGTGTTTGTGAAAACAGGACACTACTCTTCTTTTGTTCCTCTTTCACTCTTCTACCAGGAAGCAAATACTTGTTTCATCATCATTTCGTCACATAGTAATCAAATATAGTTGCCAGAGCAACAGTGTCAATCAACTGATATCCAGGGTTATTTGCTCTAAAATAATGAATACATATGGTCCCTGTCTTACTCAGGGTTTCTATTCCTGCACAAACATCATGACCAAGATGCAAGTTGGGGTGGGGGTTGAAGGGATTATTCAGCTTACACTTCCAATTGCTGTTCATCATGAAAGGAAGTTAGAACTGGAACTCAGGCAGATCAAGGAGCAGGAGCTGATGCAGAGGCCATGGAGGAATGCTGCTTACTGAGTTGCTTGCTTCTCCTGGCTTGTTCAGCCTGCTTTCTTATAAAACCCAAGACTACAAGCCCAGGGATGGTACCACTCACAAGGGGCATTTCCCCCTTGATCACTAATTGAGAAAATGCCTTACCACTGGATCTCATGGAGGCATTTTCTCACCTGAAGCTCCTTTCTCTGTGCTAACTTGAGCTTGTGCCAAGTTGACACACAAAACCAGCCAGTACAGTCCCCTATTGTCAGGGATAACCACCAGCTTTCTCATGTCAACCTACTATTATCTTTAGAAGTTAGGTGATGGGAGGAGTTACCCTACTCATCTATGTCTTCAGATAATAACAGAAAGGTTTTCTACAATTTTTGAGGTAAGCTTTATTATGTAGCTCAGGCAGGATTCATATATATTGTTTTTCTCAAATGTTTTGGTACATTTGTGAAATGCAGATTCACTAAGTAATATTCTAAATTCAATATATTCAAGTTGTCTGTCATTGAACATACACTAAACTGACCAATGCCTTGCAACTCCTTCTACTGGGCCTCACATGATTCCTCTGTAGTTATGTCTATAGTCACCATAATGTCAGTCTATTATCATCCTCCATAAGGGGAACAATAAGATGTTTTCAAGCAATTCTTTATCAGGACTGTAATAATGTTGCTTTTATACTCTTTCTTTCCAGTGATGTCAAATTTGATGCCTTTATGGTGTGTTTTTATCTCTTTTCTAGATCTGATTGGGACAAAGGAGTTAGTTCTAATTAGTGTACATATCAGCATTTATGCATCATCCTGGAACTGCCTAGGGGCCCATTGGTATTATAGGTACCATAAAATTCTAGTTATTAAACACAATAAAACCACACAAACACTTATTCAGTATGAAGTTATAACTTGGGGAGTCTCCAAAAGAATCTGAGATAATTCAAACCATGAAATATTCTATTAATGGCCCTGGGCTAGTCTCAGCCATACAGAGTGCTTTGTTCATTCTTACCTCAGCTATCCTTCTACATGAGTCTTCTTTGACAGGAAAAACCAATTAAATTCACTGTTTTGGAACTTAGTTCAGCATCTCTACTGTTTCTTCTTGTCTCCACTCTCTATTCAATATTTCATTAGCACAAACTACACAATAGTCTGGCTTCAGCTGTCCAGAGCCATAGGGATGGAAAGGAAAAGAATTGAATATTTTGTAGAAAAGCTAGAAAACTCTCATGGAATGTGGGGACATTGTAGTAGGACCCACATGTGCTCTAGAGGCTGCTTGTGCTTTCTGACATTTGAAGGAGTATGCATAATAGCCACCTTACCATCAAAGGGCTAGATCAATAGTGACAGAGAAAGTAGCCGTAGGAAAAGTATGGGCTGCTTGTGAGATGTTATAAGAATATTTGCAACTCTCAATATATCCTGAAAGCCTTGGACAAGGTAGATGGGAAGGAGTGTCTTACAGCTACATCAGGGCTCTTTTTCAAGTTTATGGAGTAATATTTTGGACACAGACAGGAATAGGCTTTTTTAGCAAGAAGCTTGACACAAATGAGTGGGCATTAGAGGTGAGCTCTCTTTACTTGGCTTATCTCATTAGAGCAGCAGAATCATCACTGGGCTATGTGAATTCTAAAAGACAAATTGAGTGTCTGGGTTGTATCTCAATGGTGGTGCATACACAACATGAACTGGATCCTGGGTTCAATTTTTAGTACCATACACTAGAAAAAACAGACAAACTAACTTAATCTTTAATGTATGAGTAAAGTGACAAATCTCACTTTCAATCTTCTTTCAAATATTATGGACATACACCCCAAAATGCATTGTCAGATCTGTTTTTATACATGTATTTAATTGTGTACTCACCTCCCCTATGAAATAATTCACTTCTAGTATTTCCAGTGGTTTCGAACATTTCATTCTGCATGGAGATTCTTTGATAAATAATATCGTAAAGTCATAAAACTTCTTGAGATCTTAATACCACAGTGGTAATGGAAGGAGATTACACAGATGACAGAGAACCTACATTTTGCCTTTTTATTTTTATTTTTATTTTTTGATGCCACTTTTGCCATACCTCTTTTTGGAGAGTATGAAGGCATTCATTCAATTATGTTTATAAAGAGAACAGGTATGAATGACTCCATTTGAACCTGTCAGCCAGGCTGTTTGCCCTTTTAAAATTACCTGTCTACTGAATAAACTTCTTCTACCAATGAGCCTTATACATTTGTTTAAGATGAATTCTTTGTAGTTCTGGTGGATTGAGTTACTTTATAACATGTTACCAGAATGTTGACAATACCAATGGATTGTAGTATCTTTTAAACTTGTACCATAATTTGAAGATAATTTCCTTCTTTTCCTTGTAAGAGACCAATTTTCTATGGGGAACCTAAGTTATAAGTGCCTAATATGGTGGTGAATGATGTTTTAAACTTGTGTAACATAAATATTTAGGGTATTTAATATATACCAACAAATACATCCACTCATCATGCATCAATAACTTCCATTAACATGGTGACTTTTTGATGATGAACAAATTAAAATGCATAGAACAAATTATTCATTGATACTACAGAAAGAGGAAGGTTAGGCAGCTATAGGAAGACTCAAAAACTCATACTTTCCTTGATTATGTTGAAAGTATATTCTGGTATTAAAATTTTAACGTTAGCTGACTTTTCACTTCTGTTGTCTTCTCATCACCAGATAAAAGCAGACACATAACAAGGATGTACATGATTTATTTCCTCTCTTACCTTCTCATTCCCTTCACCTATACTCTAACCAGACTGTTTGTTTTCTTCAACAATGTAGTCTTCTGTTTTATACAAAGACTCTGCAAGTTGGTTTTTTTTTTTTTTCACAACCTTGGTCAGTTGCTGCTATATCTTTGCTGTTTTCCCCTATTCTGAGTTATTTTTTTCTTAGGTGATCAATTTAGTTATAAACTAAACTCTGTGTAAATTTTGCTAAGACAATTATAATTTAAAACAAGAGGAAGGAGTGTATAGAAATTTCTGATGTGGAGGAGGTAAAGAATGATAAGGTTGGTAGACCAAAGAATAATTTTAGAGTTTTTATTCTGTGCCCTTAGCTACTTCCTCCATCTGAGGACCATCCTCTTAACTCCAATAAAAGAATTTACTGCCTCATTGCTTTAGCATTTAACAAATATGTGTTATGCATGCTAATGGCTGGAACTATTCCAAATGAAAAATGGTCTCTATTATAGAGTCTAGACCTAGTGTAGAGCTGATACAATAACAATGTAATAAGAATATAGTTTAAAGTTATGATAAATGTTACTAAAAAATAAGTCTATGAATAGAACAGATGATTTCCATGGAATGACATGAACCATTTCTTCCTGTGATTAGGGAAAACCCTTAACAGGCAATTCCTCCAAATCTCAGTCTTGAAATACATGACTTTCTGAGCAGAGAAGAAAAGGCCATTAAAGTTGACTGTCTGTGGAGTAATGCCTTAAAATTTAGATGTCTTAGATCCTCCAGTAGAGGAGAATACCAAGGAGGGGAGATGAGAGTGAGTGGGTGGGTGGGTGGGAGAATACTCCCATAGTGGCAGGGGAGGGGGAGGAAATGGGGAGGTTCCAAAGGGGAGATCTGGAAAGGGGGAAACATTTGAAATGTAAATAAAGTATGAAAAAAAATTTAGGTGTCAAGTTGACATGGGCTAAAGTTGTAATTTTTAGTTTCAATTGTCAACTTGACAGAATCTAGCATCACATAGAAGATGATTATTGGTAGTATCTTTATTGAGTTAGTGAAGGTAGGAAAAACCCACAAACTATGAGTGGTTTCATTCCCTGGCTGGAATCCTAGCCTGTATAAATTGAGAAAGGAAGCTGAAAAATATCAAAAAGACATATATCACTCTTTACTTCATAATTCTGTTTTCAATGTAACCAGATGTTTAAACCTGTCCACTTATTTTCCAAGCATTTTGAGCCTTGCCTTGAATAAATATAGAAAGCGGCCTTTTGTTTTGTGGCTTTGATTAGAGAATTTTATCATAGCAACAAGCAAAGAATTTATGTTAGGCATACAGAAGTGAAGATAGGATCATATTATATGTAGAATACATTTTGAGGTAGAGCTAATAGTATTTGCTAATGGGCTTAGCAGTGTAAATGTAGCAGTAAAAGCAAGAAATGAAGATGCTTTATAAAAATTTAGCCTGAGTAATTAGATTGAAATAGGAGGAATGAATACAGAATACAAAGACGGGAATATCAAAGTGGTATATTTCTATGAAGTTTAAAGGAGTAGAAGTTGAGATAACACAGAAGTACAACCATAAGACTTATAACAGGAGACACTGAGGGTCATTAAGGAGTAAGTTAAAATTGCCAGGAGAGTATATATCAAGAAACTGTGGAAAAATATTTCCATGAAGAAATATCAAACAGTACAAATAAGGTGGTAATCAAATTCTAATCTAACCGATGAATGTACCTTATTTGTGGCTCTCAGTTTCAAGTAGCTCCAAGGTACAATGAACAGACATGAAACCGAGGCAGCCTGAAAATATCACTGTTCCAATAGCCTTATTTCCTCCTTTCTTCTTCTAACCCAAAAACTCCATTATCTCTACATCTCTACAACAACATAGCTCAAGACAAAAGACTCCTTACCATACCAGGTGATGAAGTATCTTGTCAATGGAGTATATCTACCTTTTAACACAGTTGCATGTGTGGAAGAAGAAACTAGGAAAAATAAAAACTGAATGAATACAGGATATCTGGAGACATAACAGAACATTGGCCATTGGAAAGAAGAAGAACATCAGTTTATGATGGTATGAGGTATGCTGAATGATGGGCAGGTTGAGATCCAATAGACACAAGGCAGGTTATATAGACAAAATGCAGTGGATTATGTGTAGAAGCATCCAAACATAGATCTATGTTGCTCTAAAATGAGATTTCCCTCAGGGTTTCAACTTCCTAGTATTGGACTTATGGAGAATTGTATTGATAATATCTTACACAGTGTTTGGCACACTATAAGCTCTGGATGCCTTTCAAATAGATTAATGGAGTTTTTGGAATGTCATTAGCATGCTATTTTGGAGCTGAAGGGCATCTTAGAGACTTCCTAGCACCACTATTTTGTTTTAAGGTAATCGGAAACTGTTCTGAGAAAAATGACATAATTCCTCTATTACTGTCCAGTGATATTGAAATAAAAAGCCATAAATAAGAATAGACTCCAGAGATGTCTATGCTAATGAGTAACTAGTGAATGAATGTGGCATGAGTTATTTCAAAAGGGCATCTTTAAGGTTTATGGTGTAAATTATGTTTGTTTGTTTATTTATTTATTTATTTATTTATTTATTTATTTATGTACAACATGGCACTTATTTGGAGACCAGAGAACAACTTTTGAGATTAGATTCTTTTCTTTTACTACACCCACTTTGAAGATAGAACCCTAGCCCTCTGGCTTGACAGAAAATGCTTCTACTTGATGACCATTGTGCAGACCTACATTTAGGTATTAGAAACTGGTATGCCTTATAGCTTGACCTGGCTTTCACAGCAAAGAGTAGAACAATTTGAAATGAAAATGGCTCAGGAAAAGAGTTTGCTGGTGAAAAGGAAGGAAAAGGAATCCATACACTGTTTTTCATCATTATTTTTTTTTTTTTTACCATGAGAGCATATACATATGGTTCATGTCCTTGAGACATGATACTTATGAGCTGTCTGTTAAAATACTGAATAATTAAGTTTAAGAATATTTCTCTTAGAAGTAGGAAGACTGATGAAAAATACTGATAAAGACCTAGTGTGATAGTCGGTGTGGAATAAAATTCCCTTTGCAGTACATTGTCTAAGAAATGCTAAATGTCACAATAAATAAGCAAAATCTAGGCAGTCATAAAAGGAAGAGACTGACACAGAACATTGTCTCCAGAGCCTTGTTCCCAGGCTTGTTGCTCTTTTTTAACTTCAGGTGTTTCATATGCAAAACAAATATGTTGGGGCTGAAGAGCTGGCTCAGAGGTTATGAGAACTGGCTGCTCTTCCAGAGGTTCTGAGTTCAATTCCCAGCAATTACATGGTGGCTCATAACCATCTATAATGAGATCTGGTGCCCTCTTCTGGGTTTCAGGCATAGGAGCAGGCAGATCTCTGTAAGTAGACAGACAGATAGATAGATAGATAGATAGAGGAGGGGGTCTTTAAAAAAGAGAGAGAAACAAATTTGTTATGAAGTTTAGGATTTTTGGTTTAAAATTTGGTTTCTTCCTGGATTTCATCAGGAATTGAGACTATATGTTTTTTCCCCTAAGTCATCTTTGTTGTTGATGTTACTATTTTGTGTTGTCATTGTGTTCTGCTGCTGTTCACACAGATGGCTCATGTTTTAGCTACCCCCACTTATACTTCTCCCAGATCCCAGGAAGCCTCTGTGCCTGGTAGATCTATGTATGTCTTATTCCCAGATCATCTGCCCTTAAGGATATCAGTCAAAACCTCAACAAATATATGGGCTGAAAACGCTCTAAAGTGTTCTTCCTCCCTTAAGGTATGGATTTTAATGGAAATCCTTGAAAACTTAAAAGCCTTGAAAACCAAAAGAAATCAATGTTTAATGGTCATGTTTGAAGCATTATGACAAGGGAGAAGATGCTGAAAAAAATTGCAGATTCCACCGATCACAGACAATTCATCTTACCGATGAGCAAACTTAGAAGGGGTAAAGGAGATAGTAGGTTCCTCCTCACAACCCAAGGTCCATAACTCAGACAGGAATGTAGATTGCAGCAGTCAGTATCTAGGTGCTCTGCATAAAATGTCATAGAACCTCACGTCCATTGAAAACGATTCCCTGCCCCTCTACTCTGTACTCATATCCAACAACAACAGAGCCAACTTCATCATCGCAGAATCTATGAGCAGGATATGCAGACATATCCTGAATGGACCTTTTATATTTTATAAGGAAAATGTCAACCACTATTGAACATTTAAGGCCATATTATTATAGACGGGAGAGTAATGACTGGTTTTATATCATTTTATTTCACTGAGAGGACAAATACTTAGGGGAAATATTTTGCTTTGAATGAATGTTATCTATTCTAAAATACTTTGCATAATCCAACTTGCTCATGCAGTCAAATATTAACATCATAGCATAGTCAGAAAACTAAATTTCCCTGCCTCCATTAGAGACAGGAAATTTAAATTTTCAGGAACCCCAAAGTCAACAGGTATTTTCTTGAATGGATATAGAAAGTTACAGACTATGTGTAGATTAAGTTGTCTACAGAATGCAACCCAACATGACTGTATGCTCTTCCCTTGACATGTGCATTTGACCTCCATCTCTGTCCCTTTATTTGTCTCTCAAGATTTATTTATCATAATGTTTTAGGAGTTCAGACATGGTAGTCCAATCTTCCTTTAAATAGTGACTAGAGCTATGCTTGGTGACTTTATTATATTTTTTATTATTTATTATTTGCAAAAATCTAATTCCAAACAAAGTAGGTAGGTAAAGCAACAGAGGGAAGTCAGAGATTGAATTGTCTATAATTATCAGCTCAAAAATGAGCGAGATTACAGAGCAGTAGAATCCAGGAAACAAGAAGTGAAGGATAAAGGTCACATTCAGAGATACTAAGAAAAAAAAACAAACAAACCTGAAACCATGAGAAAAAAAACCTTTATAATACAGTAATTGCCAAAGAAAGATCAGAGACAAAGCAGACTAAGAGAGCTGAATTTTTAGAAATATTTGCATAAAAGGAACTAAAATTTGAAAAAAAATGAAAATTTCTAACAAAGAGTGTTAGAAAATAGAAGATTATGACAACATATTCTGAAAAGAATAACAAATAAGTTACAGGTTATTAAATACTGAGAGAATAAGATAAAAAAGAAGGCTCAGAAAAAGAAATAAAGGAAAATAATTTACAGAGATGGAAAGGATAAAAGGGTTGAGTAAGACATTAATATCAAAGACAGAAGGCACAGGAGCTACTCAGAGCATGACGGTGGTGGGTGACACAGTGAATGACAGCACATGCAGCATCTATTTAGGACCTTCTTAAAATTTTTGCTTAAAATCTATTGAGAAGGCATTCAATATCACTTTAAATAGCATTGTCAGGATGGCAAAGGTATTTTGAGGTTCTAATTAAAGGCATATTCAAGGTAAAGGCAGTTATTTGCAGTAATACAAAAGTCACTTCAAGGATCTTTGTGTCAGCATAAATATACAGAGAGTCATCCCTGCCAATCTATAAGTGCCATTTACCTATGTTATCTACCTCCTCTAAGGAAGGAGTATGGGATTTTCTAGTTCAGTATCAATGAAAGTAATTTTGAACTTTTTATTCATATATATGCATAAATATACATATATATGAATTATATATATTCAATTATATGAATATGTATATATTATATGACATATTGTGATATGATATATCATATATATGTGTGTGTAATATATATGTATATGT